>JAHIAM010000821.1:0-31628 GCA_021605205.1 Aegilops longissima
TGGGCTGAGATGAAGGCCACCGATATTCGTCCCAGATTAGGACGGCAGAGTACCGGTCGGCGCTATTTTGAGGAAGTTCTTAAGGCGCTCGTCTAATAAAATCAAGTGCTTTCGAAGGATGTTATGTTTTGTAAGTGCATCTAGTGCCCTTAGTGATTTTGGTGTATTGAAGACTTATAGGTTAAGTAACTAATGCGTTTGTGAGTGTACAGGTCTATAAGTCTATGAGGAGTTTGATATTCTGAGAGAAAGTCGACCCTAAAATGAAGTTCTTCAAGCTGAAGACTTTGATATTACGAAGACTTTACGAAGACTTTGAAAGTGAAGAAATTGGTGTGACCTTGAAGACTTGGTATTCATTTGAGGAACATGAGCGTGAAGACTTTTGTTTTCGTAGTTTCATTTTCTCTTTCTTGAGTCATAGGAAACACCGTCTTTGTTAAAGGGTCGAGAAATACTAAGGAAAAATTTCCATGTGATGCTCAACTCAAAATCCTACACCTACCAATTCCTTGAGTGAAGCTTTTGAAATCTCATACTGATTCAGTCAATTTCTTGATGATGAGCAAGCTCTTACAGTCCTTGAGAATTTATTCTCGGCGAGGAGTTAGGAATTCGCCGGTCTGAATTGCCTACGATGAGAACATGATAATACGAGAATTTGATATTCAAAATTCCGACCGTTGTTATCTTCTTGGCTGTCCCAAATATCTTATCCACCTAACGGTCATATCATTGAAGGGCATTTATGTCTTATCATGTCGGGCTGCTCCTAGGCTATAAATAGCCGCCCCTACAACCACTAGTTGGTTGGCTGCTCCGAGAGAACTTGACACTTGTCATTTGAGAGCAACCCATCCTCACGAGGACTTTGAGAGAAAATCATCAAGTGAGGAAAACCAAAAACCAAACCCCTACAAACCCAAAGTGATTGAGCATCCTTGAAGAAATTGATCCTGCGTGGATCGGCGCTTTTACCTTTGAAGACTGTGCTTCTTCAGACGGTTAGGCGTCAAGGTCTAGAACATCCAAGAGGAATTGTGGATCGCCGGTGACCAAGTATGTGAAGGTTTGGAAGTCGCTGAAGACTTACCACGAGTGATTGGGCGAGTCTGCGTGACCTTAGTTCAAGGAGAATCGGTGAGGACTTGGTGTCTGAGCTGCGTGCTTTCGATGTTGGGTGTCGGGGCTGTGTGTCCTCGAGTTTAAATACTCGGCCGCTCAACCAGGCGTACAAGCCAGAGACAGCGGTTGGAACTGGTCTACCAAATCATTGTCTTCACCAACCCAACTGGTTCTATTTCCTCAACCCTTTCATTTCCTCATCATTGTGTTGAGTGTTTGTTCATATCGTGTTTGAAGACTTTGGTGAAGACTTTCTCAATTTCCTCAGTTCAATTTCTTGATCTGTTTGTCTTCATCTTGTGTTATCCTGTGATTACGCTTTACGTACTCTGTGATTGTCTTCATTTCATCATGATGACAATGCTTGTAATCTGTTATGCTTACTTACGAGTACTTATTCGCTGCAAGTATTTCTTAGCTAAGGAATTTCCTCACCGACAAATTCCTCGATGAAGAATTCATAAAATCGCCTATTCACCCCCTCTAGTCGATATAACACACTTTCAATTGGTATCGAGCAAGGTACTCCCTTGTTACGTGTGATTTAGTTTAACCACGGAGTTTTAGTTATATCGACCGCGGTATGATCAAGGTCTCAGCGGGGTGTCCTACCTTGATGGGACGGACTACCCCTATTGGAAGAACAAAATGCGAATGCATCTTGAAGCAATTGACAACGATCTACGGTATGTTGTGACAAAAGGTGTTTCCTCGGTCACACCCTCTACGAATGATCTTGATGTGAAGAGATTCAAGCAACTCGATTCTCAAGCGAAGAATATCATATGTGGCCATCGAGCAAAGGTCAATATGGAAGAGTGAGTGCTTTGGAATCTGCCAAACTCATCAGGGACAGGCTGTCCAAAGTAAATGAAGGTGTCTCAACTCAGCGTGACTCTCGAGTTGATGTTCTTGGAATCTCTTCAACCGCTTCAAAAGACTCGACAACGAAAATGTTCAACAAACCTTGATCGCCTCTTGACATCTCAAATGAGCTTCAAGCCTTTGGGTGCCTTGACATCACCGACCATGAGGTGGTGAAGAAATTACTAAGATCGCTTGATTCCTCATTTGATACTCAGCTTGATGATACAGAGCGAGGCTGACTACAAGTCTCTTGATCCTGCTGATATCCTCGAAGGCTAAATACTCACGAGTTCGACTTGCTGAAAGAGATCTCTATGGTTACGGCTATGGAAAAACACGTGCCACGAAGGCCAAGGCGTATCGAATCGAGAGTGAAGACTACTGGTAGTAGCCTTGGAGACCACTGAAGAATTTGGCGAGGAGCTAGCACTTTGCTCGTGAAGAAATTCAGAAATTCACAAGGCGTGGTCGCTTTGGAAAATCCTCAAGCGGTGATTCCTCATCTAGTGACTATAAGAAGACTTTGCCACAAATGCAAGAAACCTGGTCACTACATCCAAGATTGTCCTCAATGGGAAAAGGAATTAAAGAAGAAGAAGCACAAGGATTACGATTACGATGACAAGAAGAAGAAGAAATCATCAAAATCTTCATCATCAAAATCCTCAAAACCTTCTTCTCACAAAAAGCAGCTCAAAAAGGCTTGGGCATTCATTGGCAAGGAAATGGACTCGAAGCTGAATCGAGGAAAATGAGGAAGAGGAGAATGCGAAGAATCCGAATCTGGTGTGGCTAGTCGGCTCTTGCTCGCCTTAGTTAGCAAGTCCATCTTCAACACTTGAAGAAGCTGACTCAGCGACAAACACGATGAGGAAAATGATGACTACGCTCCACCTATTGCTTCATGGCAAAAGGTGCCAAGGTACTCAATTTCACCTCCTCGAATCTAGTGAAAATGAATCGATGAGGATCTCAAGCCCAGCTACTCTAAACTTGCTAAGATTGCTATAAAACAACAAAGGGCTTTTGAAAAGGTTCAAAACATGCTAGATAAGAGTGATGATATGTTAGGTGAAGAAATGGATCGCACTCAAGCCACGTTGAAAATCTTGAGAGTTGAGTCAGGCTTGACAACCTTCAAGGTCATCATAACACTCTCCTATCGATCATGAGAAACTTTCTTATGAATTTCTTCAAAAGCAAGATCTTGAGAAGCTAAGAAGCGAGTTATGAAGATCTTGAAGGAAGCGCGATTCATTACTTGCTCAACAAATCAGCGCTTCTCAAGAAGAATTTGTTCCTCCATGCTTAAAGTGCATTGAGCGTGAATCGCTAATTCTTCACTGAATGTTCAAATGCTTCAAGCTGTTACAAATTCTTCACCTGCCTCTGCTATCACTAATTCCTCATCGAGGACATTGCTAGTATCCTTGACGATGCATGGTGAAGGAATTGTACATGAGGCATGTACAAAAGCCTCAAAGGGCATCAGACTCTTTGTGATGTGCTTAAAAGCAGATCCTCAATAAGAACCCTAGGAAAGAGGTATTGCCTTTGAGAGGAAACTCAATCTTGATGGAGCGTCTTTGGAAGCTGAGCGGTATCCCAAAACCTCATGGGTTCTGCAAAGGGACCTCGATTGATCCATCTACCTTATCTGGTTTACATGTGAATTTCCTCATTACGATGATGAGTCATTTGACTCAAACTATAAACTGTTCAAAAATCAGAATGGTGAAGTATTTGCTAGATATGTTGGCACTAACCTGCGGGAACGGTCCCCTATGAAGAAAATCTGGGTTCCCAAGAAGTGCTTTGAAAATCTTCAAGTGAATGTCCTCATGACACCACCTGTGAAGAATAGGAACCCCAGATCAAATTCTTCATATCGACCAAATTCTTCATATGGACCAAACTCTTCATATGGATCCAAGTCCTCATATGGACCAAATTCCTCACATGGATCAAATTCCTCAAAAGGATCAAAGTCCTCATATGATTATCATCGTGCTAACAACTCATTTTTGAGGTAGAGCTAAGGGCTATGAATATGTGCATTATTCTTCAAACCAATATGTTCATAAGTCCTCGAAGAATTTCTGCTTATTCATATGCTTACCTAACCCCTCTTATGTGAAGCGAAATGGTTTGGCCTCTATGCCACCATTCTCATATGGTGCTTTCATGAGTGATGAACTCTTTGCCACCCCTTGAGATGTGGGTGGTGAAGAAAAGAACTAATCTCTTCTGCGGTCAGGTCTCCAGGCGTGCCTCAGCGTCTGAAGAATTTCTTTGGGGGCGACAAAAGCGCTGAAAGGGCGAGGCTAATCATGATGAAATGAACTTTCATTTCACCGTCCTCATCTTGCTTATCGATTGATCTTGGTGATGAAATTCATCGATGAACTTGATATCATATTCTTCACTTATGAAGTATATGAGATCCTAAGTTATACTAATTCATCTGCGGGATGATCAACCCAAAACCAGAGTGGGTTCTCGATAGTGGATGTACAAATCACATGGTGGTGACAAGAATCTATTGATGGATGCTCCCTTATCACCGTCACATCGAAGCATATCATCTTCTTGACAAAGGCAAAAGTCGGTATTGGGACTTGGTAAGGTTGCTATCTCTAAGGACATGCACATGGACAAAGTCATGCTTGTTGAGTCTTTAGGATATAACCTCATGTCGATCTCAATGCTTTGTGATCTTGATATGGTTGTTATCTTTGGCAAATATCGTTGTGTTGTGATTATGGGCTGACAATTCCAAAGTCTTGAAGGCTTTAGGAGAGGAGACTTGTATATTGTTGATTTCTCAACAGGTCCACAACGGCCGTGTGCACTTGCAAAAGCTTGGAAGGATGGCTATGGCATCGGCGACTTAGTCACTTGAGGCATGAGGAATTTGCTGCGCTTGCGAAGAAGAAGCATGTCATTGGCATTGAGAATGTCAAATTCCTCAAGGATCACTTATCACGAGCACTGTGAAGCTGGAAAAATGACCAAGGCCAAGCATCCAGTGAAGACTATCATGACCACTACTCGTCCTTGAATTGCTTCACATGGACCTCTTTGGTCCCAATCATTACTCATTGTCGTTAATGAAGCATCACTATATGGCTTTGTTATTGTTGATGATTACTCTAGTTACACATGGGTACACATTGTTACTTACAAAAATCAAGTGCAGGAAATCTTCAAGCGATTTTCCTCGAGGGCTTCAACTAACTTTGGTGTGAAGATCAAGCACATCGGGAGTGACAATGGAACTGAGTTCAAAATTCCGGACTTGAGGATTATCTTGATGAACTTGGTATTACTCATGAGTTATCTGCTCCCTATACTCCTCGACAAAATGGCGTAGTGGGCGCAAGAACAGAACTCTTGTTGAGATGGCTCGCACTATGCTTGATGAATACAAAAGCGCCTAGTCGTTTACGGATTGAAGCAATTGACACTGCGTGCCACATCATCAACAGTATATCTTCACAAATTCTTCAAGAAGACTGCCTATGGACTCCTCAGCGACAAGAAACCCAATGTAAGTTATTTCAAAGTCTTGATTGCTAAATGCTGGATTAGAGATCCTCACCACACCTCTAAATTTGCAGAAAGCACATGAGGGTTTTATGCTTGGTTCGGAAGGACTACGCACACCTCTGAGTCTTCAACATCACTCTTCACAAGATTGTTGACCTTGTAGATGTGCGGTTTGATGAAACTAATGGCTGCAAAGAGAGCACCTACCTTACGTGTTAGGCGAACCAGCACACGAGGATTCTATCAGGTTCAAGGCAGCGAGGATGTCATTCCCTCTTGAAGAAACTGCTGAAGAATTCATTCTGTCTGCGAAGAGCGTCGAGCTAATGCATCTGAAGATAATGATGAAGAAAATGGTCTTTGAGAAAATGATCAAATTCCTCGAAGACAACCAGCTCATCCTCGTGTTGCAAAAGAAGTACAAGTGGAGAAGATCATCGATGACATTAAACCACGAGGTCCTCTCACGCTCAAAAGCTTCACATTTATCTAACTTTTGTGGGCACTATGCTTTTATCTCTATCACAGAGCCCACTAAGGTAGATGAAGCATTCTGGAGCAGGTGGATTCAGGCCATGCAAGAAGAATTACATCGATTCGAGCTCAACAACGTGCAGGGGCTGGTCAAGCGTCGAGATCCTCATAAGCATAATATCATTGGCACAAAGTGGATCTACCGCAACAAACAAGATGAAAATGGTCTTGTGGTGAGGAATAAGCACGACTAGTAGCTCAAGGCTACCGCAGTTGAAGGAATTGACTTGATGAAACTTTTGCACTGTCGCTAGACTTGAGTCTATTCGCATATTACTAGCCTATGCTAACCATCACAATATCACTTTATATCAAATGGATGTGAAAAGTGCATTCCTCAATGGTAAGCTTGAGGAAGAAGTATATGTTGCTCAACCCCAGGTTTTGAAGATCCAAAGAATCGACAAAGTCTTGAGACTAAATAAGGCCCTCTATGGCCTCAAGCAAGCCCCTCGGGCGTGGTATGATACATTGAAGGAATTCTTCGTGAAGAATGGCTTCACACCAGTTCACTCGACCCTACTCTCTTTACTAAATCTTATGATGGTGAACTATTTGTGTGTCAAATATATGTTGATGATATTATCTTTGGCTGTCTTGACCAGCGTTATAGTGATGAATTTGCCTATATGATGAGTGAAGAATATCAAATGTCTATGATGGGAGAGTTGAAATTCTTCTTAGGTCTTCAAATTAAATCAACAACACAATGGCATATTCATATCTCGGGAGAAATACCTCAAAGATGTCCTCAAGAAATTCGGCATGCAAGATTGCAAAGGCGTCAAAATTCCTATGCCCACAAATGGCCATCTATGCCTTGATGAAAATGGTATTGACTTGATCACAAGGTATACCGCTCCATGATTGGTTCTTTATTGTACTTATGTGCATCTAGGCGGATATAATGCTTAGTGTTTGCATGTGTGCCCGATTTCAAGCTACAGAAGGAATCACACCATAAGGCTGTGAAGCATATTCTTGATATCTAGCTCACACACCAACACTAGGATTATGGTACCCCAAGGGCTCTACTTTTGATCTCATTGGATATTACGACTCGACTATCTTTGGTGATCGTGTGGATCATAAGTCAACATCTGGTACTTGTCATTTCCTCGGGCGATCTTTGGTGTGTTGGTCCTCGAAGAAAGCAGAAGCTGTATCACTATCCTGCGGAAGCTGAATACATTGCTGCTGGCTCGTGTTGTGCTCAATTACTATGGATGAAGCAAACCCTCAAGGACTACGGCATCAACGTGAAGAATGTGCCTCTCTCTGTGACAATGAGAGTGCCATCAAGATTGCTCACAACCAGTTCAGCACTTTCGAAGACAAAGCACATTCAAATTCGTCATCATTTTCTTCGTGATCATGTGTTGAAGGCGACATCTCCATCGAGCACGTGAAGACGAAGAACAGCTAGCTGATATCTTCACTAAGCCCTTGGATGAGAAGAGATTTAGCAAGTTGCGGTGTGAGCTAAATATCTTAGAATCTTGAATGTTCTTTGAAAAGGCACACATCCTAACACTTATGCAAAATTGATGACTTAGATGTGCAACACATGAAGAAAGCGTTTTATTCAATCAATGAAGAATAACACTCTAAGTGTGAAGAAATTAATGAAGAAATTGATTCTCGAGAACCCTCGACAATTATGCAGCGGTGTGCGAAATCATCATTCTTATCTGATGGGTCATACCACCACCAAAGTTGAAAATCTTCAATTTGAGTTTTCCTCAGTTTTGAAATTCTTGATTTTTTAAATTCTTCAACTTTGCAAAATCTTCTTTGTTTCGTCGTCTTTCTTCATTGGCTATATATATATATGGGTTTATGTCCTCTCAGCATTCACTTATGGCTATTTCTTCAAAGTCGCTTTTTACGCTAAGTGAATGTGATGGGACCCTTCCTCTCTATGCTATACTCAACCCAATCCATTCACAAATTCTTCATATGCGTTCTACTTTGAAACTTCGTTCAAATTCTTCACTATGTCCTTGACAGCTGAAGAAATTGCAATGGAACTTTTAAAACAAATCTTATTCAAACCTTCATTTTTACCGCTCAAACCGTTCCGCATCCCACAATGAAATATTCTACTCACCCACGATCGTACGATCTCCACTACCGATGCGTGGGTGACACATGTAAATGAGAAGGGAAGCGGTCGAGAGCACGTTAGTCCTAAATCTTGGGCGATCCGTTTTCACCGTGTCTATAAATACCCTCTTCCCTTCCTCACTCTTTTACTCGCTCGACCTCTCTCTCCGCTCGAGCTCCTCAAAACCCTAAGCGCCGCCGCTACTTCATAAATCGCCGGTGAGGAAAAGCTTCCTTGCCTTGACCTCTTCGCGGCGTACTCGCGCCGACCGTGGAAAATCTTCACTCCGCCGTCGCCGTAGCTGATTTCCTCTGCCAAGTTAGAGGCGTGGAAGATCTGAGCAGACGAACTTCTCAACTGTTCTTCTCGGTTCGTTGTGTTCTTCACTTGGGTAATTAAAAGTAACTTTTATTACTCGCTTTGATTCTCAAATCTTCTTCAAATTCTTCAAAGGTGTTTATTCTTCAAATTCTTCACACATATGAACACCTCAAATCTCTTGATTCGTTTCTCTAAGCAATGATTTTCTTCAAGATTCCTCAATTGTGTGGATCCTCGATCTATACAACTATGGAACCTAAGACAAAAGAGCGCTTAGTGAAATTCTTCAAAACTCATCTGGTCAAAATCCTCAAAACTTGTTCTTTTGAAAAACCTTACGAGAAGCATATGACCTCTCCAAATTCCTCGCACCTATACTCTGTTCACAGGTACAAATGTCATTGCTGAATCCCTAGGTTCTCATCAACTTAACTCATTTGCAGCGTTCCTCGAAGAAAAACTGCACACTTCTTCAGAGAACTCAATTGTTCAATTTCCTCAACTGAAGAAAATGGCAGACGGTAAGAAGCCATAGAAGGGAGGAAAGAAACCTGAGGTTATGACAGCGTTTGAAATCCCTGAGGAAATATATGCTGACTATTGCACTCCGGATGAAGAAAGCAAAAATCAACGCAAGAGTGCGTATTCGGAAGATTGAGCGAAGGTGGGCACGAGAATGGAAGGAATACGATATGTAACTCCTAAGTACATGAAGAAATTAAGCTTTAAATCCTCCATGCCCAAGAGCTCCTTTGGCACTGGCCAAGTAGCTGATCCCACAAGCATCAAGCGAGGTGAGGACTTTCACGATGAATGGGCTAAGCGCCAAGCAAAATTGGCAAAGCAAGCAAAGGAAGCGGTGAAGAAATTCAATGAGGATTCTGCTGCTGCTCTTCGCCATGAGGTCTCGGTCAAACCGAGAAATCAATGCAAAAGAAGCCTGCTCATAAGCCAAGTGCTTCATCATCTATGCCCTCACGGCCAAGTTCCTCAGCAGCACCTTCCAAGCAAATTCCTCACACTGCTGCCGTTCCACCAAAGTCCTCAACTGCTCCATCAAAACCTTCAGTTCCTGTGCACCTAGCTACATGTCAAAGGACTGCTGGTTTTTCAATTGCCTCAGGCATCTCTGCAAGTTCCTCAGCTGCCCCTATTTCTTCATCGGCGGCTCATTGAAGATCAAAGCAACAGTTGGGCGTGGTCCTCGGCCTAGCCAAGGAAGAAAGCGACTTGTAGTCCACGTGCCATCCGATGATGAGGCATCGATGAAGAACTTGAAGAAATCATCAGAGACCGCCAAGTTAGAGCCGCTAGAGCCAAAGGTACATCTGTGCCACTGCTATTGGATCCGAAGGAAGTCCTCGACTTTATTGATCTCTGGCACAAGGATCCCAATACCCCTCTGCCTGATCTTCATCTGACACATGGTCAAAGTCATGCATTGACTCACTTCATAGCTGAAGAAAAATGGAAGTTTGAGAAGGCGAGGGAAATCAAAAAGGCTCAATACAGGAAGGAGAAGTTCCTGAAGAAAAACGTTGTCAAGATGACACCTGAGGAACTTCTCCAAGTCCAAACTGAAATTCAAAACCTCGACAAAAGTTTGATACCCACTATCTTTGATTGGGAAAGAGTCAAGACCAGATTAAATCAACTGACGAAGAAATTCTAACTATTGCTGTCCCAATACAACATGAAAATCCTCGGTTTGGAGCCTCGGCTCAGCCTCTTGAAAAAATGCCAGCACCGTGATGTCGCTCGACTTCTTTGAAGAAAATGCTGATTCGAGGGCTGATGATCCCATTCCGGCCCATTGAAGAAACTGCGGGCACCCACTAGTGGCGCGGGGGCTGATGATCCCATTCCAGCTCCTCCTGCGCCAACTCCAACTCAATTCTTCCATCTGCTTCGATGTGAAGAAAACCAAGGCTCTTGAGCGAGCTGCTGTGAAGAAAAGGAAAGCATCATTGCGTCCAGATTCTTGATTGCGAAGAAAATGAAGCCAATGACCAGCACATTTGAAAACCCAATTGATGTTGTTCCAATTACCTCCATACCATCAAAGGAAGTTGTTCCTTTTGGAGAAGACTATGAGATCCCAATCGGATCTGATGAAGAACATCAATCTGCTGCTTCGTCAGAGAAAATTGATGAAGAAATTGAAGTGGAAGCAATCCCTTCAACCCCAGTTATTTCCTCATCAGATTATGAAATTCCTCAAGCTGGTACTGAGGAAAATGAAAATGAAGATGTGGATATTGGATGAAATTCCTCAGTGATAAATGATGACTTTTGGGAAAGTCAGCATCCCAATACTCCTATCTTCACCCCGCTCCAACAGGTTCCTCACTCCCCTGCACAAACAGTCCAAATGGACTCTGAAGAAAATCAACCCATTGGTTCTATGCATGAAGAAATTCCAGCCCTAGTCTTGATGAAACTGCTCTTCTTTGCTAATCCTCAGACTGCACCGGTTGAGGAACAAGAAATTCCTCGGTGAAGAACCTGAACTTGTGATTCTGAGGTGGTGATGCAACTCACGACACCCTCTGCGCAAGCAAAAGAATCCGTTCTCAACCAAGCAAAAGTTCAAGGCTGAAGATTTCTTTGCGAGCACGTGTTCTTCCTTGAATATAATCCTTATGATTACGCTCGCATTAGGAAGAGGCGCTTACGGACTGCCGGTCAAGCCAACTTCTATTCCTCGGTGCTTTTCAACAAGGACAAAATCTTGATCATGCTCATATTCCTCATGTGGATATGGAGTATTTGCCGGGCTTTGAGCCGATCTTGATGTTCTTCACGGCCGGAGACTTCTAAATTTCTGCGATATATCGTGATTGGAATGAAGAGCTAATTCTTGAGTTCTATGCAACCCTGCACATCACGGAGCGCTGAAGATGTAAATTCATGGGTCTTAGATTGGATATTGAAAACACTCACTATAAGGCACCAGCTAGTGAATTGCTTCGTGCCCTCCCACTCGATCCTCCGATTGATGGTGCCGCGCCGTATCTATGAAGAAAAAGAACTTTCAAATCACTATATGCAAGTCTTGATGAAGCCTTTGAAGCCAAGGCAGGCCCCAAGAACCAAATTCCTCGTCAAGGAATTATTATATGTGCCTCGAGCAGTCTATCGGATTCAGCGAAGACTATGAGTACTATCAAAGGCCACGACTCGAGCGATGAAGAAGTCGTTGGCATCATGAAGAATATGCTTTTCAACATCATCCATGGTGTTCTGTCAATTTCCATGATTTCTTCATGAGGACTCTGGCTAACATTGCCATGTCACCTTTTGAGTGAAGCCTTATGCACCTTGGATTATGAGATTCATCGGTCAAGATCTTCTTTGAATTACAAAGGCGATACTTTGAACCACTTTGCAGCTATCACCCCGATTGAAGTCCTCAAGCGGACAATTACCTCGGTGATGAAAAGGGCAAGGCTCTTGCTGCTGTGATAGATGAAGGCACTCGTCCATTGGATGGACAGTTTAGCAAAGCACATCCTACTCCACCAATGATGACTCGCCACCCATGACTCGGCGACAAATACCTCGGTCAAGCAAAGTCCTCAAGCTCTGCACCGAGGTGATGGTGATCGTGAATTACTCCTCGGTCTTCATCGGAAGGTTGATCGCAATCATAAGTGGGTCAAGCGTCGGTTTGGTACTCTTCTTTACAACATGACCTCAACTCACAATGCGGTGAAGAAAAACCACTACTACCTTCATGAAACCTTCAAGCGCTTTTGGGCTGTTCTTTCACATGTCTCTGAAGAAGAAGCGCAATCAATGGGACTCAAGGAGGAATTTGGTGATCGCACCTCCTCGAAGAAATTCAAGAAGGTCAAAGTTCCTTCCTTGGTGGCCAGCTCCTATTCTTCATCTCCGACAACGATGAAAATGAAGATTTGGAAGACAACTTGCTGCTGGTCCTACTTCGACAACCGACCCCAACAATGTTGGCGCTCCGTCTTCAACTTGAAATTCTTCAAGAGCGTTAGTCCTCAGTTTCGATCCTTTTGGTCATTTGATGACAAAGGGGGAGAAATTTGAGTTAGTCTTCAAGCGGGTCTAGTTTTTGTCTATATAGAGTATTTTATAAGTTACAACTCTCGTTCTTCCGAAACCTTTTATTGGATCGAGTTGTAATCTTAAACCCGATGGTGCTTTGATACTTTTGATGCATTATGCTTTTGCTTTATGCTCTGATTACAGTAGTTTTGATATTTGTTATGCTCTGATTCTCGTGAGCTCCTTGAAGATCTGGCAAATCGATTTGGGCTCTGATACTCTTGATGCGTTACATTGCGTAACATCAAGCACCATATTTCATCATGCATTTCAAATTCTTCATACTATATGTTAAATGCGTGTATGAATTACAAGATATAGGGGGAGATCTCCATGATTCAATTCTTCAAATGTGCATTGCCTCAAAAGCAAATTCCTCACTATGCACATCTTGGGGAGTTCTTCTATATCTTGCAATCAAATTCCTCATTATCGATATTTACACTTCATATGTTTATCCCGTTGAAAACTTAACCTATATTGTCATCAATCACCAAAAGGGGAGATTGTAAGTGCATCTAGTGCCCTTAGTGATTTTGGTGTATTGAAGACTTATAGGTTAAGTAACTAATCGTTTGTGAGTGTACACAGGTCTATAAGTCTATGAGGAGTTTGATATTTACTGGAGAAAATCGACCCTAAAATGAAGTTCTTCAATGAAGACTTTGATATTACGAAGACTTTCGAAGACTTTGAAAGTGAAGAAATTGGTGTGACCTTGAAGACTTGGTATTCATTTGAGGAACATGAGCGTGAAGACTTTTGTTTTCGTAGTTTCATTTCTCTTTCTTGAGTCATAGGAAACACCGTCTTTGTTAAAAAGTCGAGGAAATACTAAGGAAAAATTTCCATGTGATGCTCAACTCAAAATCCTACACCTACCAATCCCTTGAGTGAAGCTTTTGGAAATCTCATACAGATTCATCAATTTCTTGATGTGAGAGCGAAGCTCTTACAGTCCTTGAGAATTTATTCGGCGAGGAGTTAAATTCGCCGGTCTGAATTGCCTACCTGATGAGAACATGATATACGAGGAATTTGATATTCAAAATTCCGACCGTTCTTTATCTTCTTGGTGGCTGTCCCAAATATCTTATCCACCTAACGGTCATATCATTGAAGGGCATTTATGTCTTATCATGTCGGGCTGCTCCCTAGGCTATAAATAGCCGCCCCTACAACCACTAGTTGGTTGGCTGCTCGAAGAACTTGACACTTGTCATTTGAGAGCTACCCATCCTCACGAGGACTTTGAGAGAAAATCATCAAGTGAGGAAAAACCCAAAACCAAACCCCTACAAACCCAAAGTGATTGAGCATCTTTGAAGAAATTGATCCTGCGTGGATCCGGCGCTTTTACCTTTGAAGACTGTTCTTCTTCCAGACGGTTAGGCGTCAAGGTCTAGAAGCATCAAGAGGAATTGTGGATGCCGAGTGACCAAGTATGTGAAGGTTTGGAAGTCGCTGAAGACTTACCACGAGTGATTGGGCCGAGGTTTGCGTGACCTTAGTTCAAGGAGAATCTGGTGAGGACTTGGTGTCTGAGCTGCGTGCTCGATGGTGGGTGTCCGGGGACTGTGTGTCCTCGAGTTTAAATACTCAGCCGCTCCAACAGACGTACAAGCCGAGGACAGCAGTTGGAACTGGTCTACCAAATCATTGTCTTCACCAACCCAACTGGTTCTATTTCCTCAACCCTTTCATTTCCTCATCATTGTGTTGAGTGTTTTTCATATCTGTGTTTGAAGACTTTGGTGAAGACTTTCTCAATTTCCTCAGTTCAATTTCTTGATCTGTTTGTCTTCATCTTGTGCTATCCTGTGATTCGCTTTACGTACTCCGTGATTGTCTTCATTTCATCATGATGACAATGCTTGTAATCTGTTATGCTTACTTACGAGTACTTATTCCGCTGCAAGTATTTCTTAGCTAAGGAATTTCCTCACCGACAAATTCCTCGATGAAGAATTCATAAAATCGCCTATTCACCCCCCCTCTAGTCGATATAACACACTTTCATGTTTGAATGACATGTATTATTTTATGAAACAACGTTTCAATTTAATGTAAGAGCTTTTTATACTTGTGCCTTCAAGTAGCAAACTACCTCTTGTGCGGCCGTTGATGTATATATGTATATAACTTTGAAAGATGGCAGTCTTGCCCATTACGCACATAGTCTTGGGGTGTTTACAAAGAAATCGCGCTTTCACACTTAATCCAACGTCTTGGTCGGCAGCGGACTATAATACTTTATCACTTTCACTTAGCCATAGGAGCTCGATGGTGGGGCTACTATATAGCCCATGGGGCACCGCACTTTCCCGAGTCGAGTGCGTATGTGCCTAACGGAAGCGGTCCTTCGTTAATGCGGAGAATTCTAAACATTCGGTGAGTCATCAGTGGTTGACCAGTCTCTCGCTATATCATGACGGTCAGTTTTGGCTTTCTCTCTTGAGGTGCTCGCCCGGCCGAACCGGGGCACAATCGCGATAGTTCTCCTGGTGCAGCGTTAGCGATAGAGCGGGCGTAAGGCAGCAAAACACGGGGCAGGCAAACCCAACATTTGACCAAAGACATGATTGAGCTGATGCATATAAGGCCTAACTTCGAGGCGCGAACACTCCCTAAGGTATTCGGTCTTTTATAAAGCGGGCGAACAATGCCCTTAGTAACAAGCCCTGGTGTCCAGTGCGTGCAAACTTCGGCGCGGCCGATGCCAAAGCATGACCTCCTCCTCGGTTATAATAAGAGTGCGGGGATGAGTAACAACAAGAGGCAGTGAAAAAGGTTTACGCGGGTCTTAATCTGAAAAGAATCCTTACAGCGGGTCCTGCTGCGTCTGCGCTTTGTGTCTCCGTTGTGCCGTATCTTGGATGGGTATAGCGGCGTTCATCTGTAAAAGATAGGAACTTAGTTTGAAAAAGATCGCGCTAAAATGTTGGAAATAAAATGGAGTATGATTCAAAATGAGTAGAATTGAGCTTTATTGTCTCTTGTTGTACATGCGTGGAGCCCTTGTAAAAGAAGTGCGGCTAGTAAACATCATGTTTATTTATGCGGACTCGCCTAACCGTGTGTAAAGTGCAACGACTGCTTTAGGCGCTTTTTGGACAGCAAGGCCGTATTAGTGTGAGGCTGTTAAGGCAGTCTCACATTCTTTCCTTGAGGACAGCGCAGCTTCCTTTAATGAAATGATGCCTCGTGGACCGGGCATTTTAAGTTTAAGAGATGCATAATGCGGTATTGCGTTAAAAGCGGTAGCTTGGCGTCGGTGAGTGCTTGATGGCTACTTTTAAATCGGGCGATGTGGAAGACCAACTTTTCCCGGCGGAAGTTGTCGGGTGAGCGAACATAACTTCCAATAGTAGGGAGCCCGTACAATGGGCATATGTGCTGGCATTATTCCTTGGAAGGAAGTGTTGCTATGGCTAATCCTGTTTGGGTTTATCCCCATGTTGCGGATTGTGTCACGACATAGCAGGTTTAAATCACTGCCTCTGTCCATTAGGACTTAGTAAATTGAAGACCGTCGATTATAGGTTCTAGTATCAAGGCAGTCCATCCTGCGTTACGGATACTTCGGAGTAGTCCTAATGGTGAAGGTAATTGGTTTTGACAACCGGTGTTGGGACTCCTTTGGGGTAGATTGTCGGTGGCGTAATTCAATGGGTGCCGCTCTGTTTCCCCTTTGTTACTTGAAGTAAGTTTACTGTTTTGACCTCTTGTGGGAAATTCTTTTGTTTTCGGGGCTCTGCTTGTGGTGCTCGTCATCATCCTCACTTGGTGTGTCGAGCCCCTTGTGTTCGACATTGAGTCTGCGGACTGCTTGAAGACAACAATCTCTGTGGGTATGGTTTGCGGGCTTCCAGGAATCTTGTGGATTTGGCATATCTTGTCCAAGATTTTGTTTAAGTTGGATAGCTCATTGCTATTGTCCTTAAGGGCAGTTTTTATTGTTCTGCGTGAGCTTTTGAATCCGGCGTTGTTGCGCTCTTTGGACCGTTCCTTAATCCGGCGCTGGTCCTTGCTGCGTCGTGGTTTCCCATTCCATCCTGACTTGGATGTACTTGGGTGTTTGATGCATCTTGCTAGCTAGCTATCCTCTCCAGCATAAGCGGGTCATGAGGCTTGTTAGTGCGGCCATTGTTCTTGGCCTTTCTGGCCAAGGTGTCATGTGACCATTCGTCTCGGACGTTGTGTTCAAAAGCTGCTAAGGCTTGGCGTCCGGACGATCGACTATTTAGTTCTTTTGGTGAGGAACCTGTTCCGAATTTTCGAGCTGACTCTCCGGGCTGTTGGGTTATGTGACTTAGATCGTCTGCGTCAGGAGGTCGGACATAGGTTCCACTGAAATTGGCCGAAAAGCATCCTCAAGCTCTTCCCAACTACCAATGGTGTTTTCGGGAGGCTTTTAAGCCAATCTTTGGCTGGCCCTTTGAGCTTGAGGGTAGGTATTTTATGGCGTGGAGATCATCTCCTCGGCCATGTGTATGTGGAGGATATAATCCTCAATCCAGACTCAGTGCATCGTTCCGTCGTATGCCTCTATGTTTATGGGCTTGAATCCGCTGAAATTCATGATCCAGCACCTCATCGGTGAAACATAGAGGGTGCGCGCGCCCCTATTTGGGTGTGCCGTGATGTTCGGATATTTGGCGTGTTGTATTGCTCTCGAACTTGTTTCCTTGGCCCGTAGATAGATCTAAGCTGGGCCATCCTTTTAGTCTTGAATCCTTATGCGGATCGCGTGCGGCTTGTGTCTTGGCGCCGCTCGCCGCTCTACATTTGCCATGTGGTCGTCTATCCGACCAGCGGCCTCTTTGTTTTTCGATCGTGGGGCTCTCGGCCTTCTCATCGAATTCGGGCGTAGTTTGCGCTTTGGGTAGCTCTTTGCTTGGCGGTGTCGCCATATTTGTCTGCGGTGTTGAGTAATTTACTCCATCTCATTGGTCGTCTTCCACTGTTACGAGCCTCTGTTTACTGCTTTTTCAAGCTACTGCAGCGATGGCGAGGAGCTCTTTGTGGAGTTCTTGATCCGATTCGTGTCGGCATGAGATCGTCCGGACTGTTGTCCTTGCGGGGGCAGGTTGTTTGTCCAAGTTGGCCTGTTGGGATGGTTGCTCAATGGCATGTTTGTCGTCGGCGGCTCACCTGCTCTATGGCTAGGTGCGTGTGGGCGCTATCTTTGTCGAGGTGGGGTTTTCAGCGGTGCTTACGCGCCGCTTTGACTGCTTCGAGAATTTTATTTCATAGCGTCTCTCCGTTCCTCGTTATCGCTTCCCTTAGGTGTGTCCACGTATATATATAAATAAGTTGAGGTGGCCATCCGATTGCCTGTGGCGCTGGTTCTTAATCGTCTCGGCCGTCGTCCATATCGTCGATGTCCTCGGTCGAAGTCGAGCATGTCATTAAGTCATCGATAGTGGCTACAAAGCGGGTGGTGGGTGGGCGTTGAATTTCTTCGTCGTCGGATCCCAACCTTCGACCGTAGTTCGGCAGGGCTCCCGACAAAAGAGAGACTTTAATGAGTTCAGGATATCACCAAAGGGTGAGTCTTGAAAGATGTCTGCGGTGAACTCCATAACCGCGCCCGGTCGGATCGACCGTGGCGCGGGAGGTTGGTCCGGAAAGGAGTCCGGCACACAGGAGTCACGAGCTTTGCAAAGGATAGGGATGGTGTTCGGCTCAATAGCCGTAGAGATTTCAGCCCCGGCGGTGTCCAACCAACCGTCCTCGATCGGTAGCCAGCTCCGGATTAAGGCTCGGGCGAGGCAGATGCGGCCTCGAGGCACTGACCGGTAGCGAGCTAGATCGTACCCATCGAGACAGTCGGCGGCACGCTTCGGCTGTGACTTCGAATCCGTCGAAGATCAAGTCTCTGCGGACATCGGCCGTATAGTTCAAGCTTCAAATCTGACACGATGGCGGGGCCTAGCTTCGATCTGCTCGGATGGCCTAGCGAATTGGCCCGCGATTGCAAAGCCGCCGAATCGAAGATCTGTCCGGGAGAAAAGTCTCACCTGGACTGCGTCGTTCTTGATGATTGAAGGAGCCATCGGGCCTATAGGTGGCGACACGGAGGAACTCTCAATGAAAGCACCAATGTCGATTGTCAAAACCGGCGGATCTCGGGTAGGGGTCCCGAGCGTGCGTCTAGGCGGATGGTAACAGGAGACAAGGGACACGATGTTTTTACCCAGTTGGGCCCTCTCAATGGAGGTAATACCCTACTCATGCTTGATTAATATTGATGATATGGGTAGTACAAGAGTAGATCTACCACGAGATCGAGAGGCTAAACCCTAGAAGCTAGCCTATGGTATGATTGTTGTTAGATCCTCTGAACTAAAACCCTTCGGTTTATATAGACACGAATAGGGTTAGGGTTACACAGAGTCGGTTACAATGGTAGGTAATCTACATATCCGTATCGCCAAGCTTGCCTTCCACGCCAAGGAAAGTCCTATCCGGACAAGGGACAAAGTCTTCAATCTTGTGTCTTCATAGTCTAGGAGTCCGGCCAAAGATGATAGTTCGGCTATCCGGACACCCCTGGTCCAGGACTCCCTCAACGTGCATTAACCCCTATGCATAGATTACCCTAATGTCACCTCGGGAATCCGCGAGTTGAGTGCCAAAACATATATCAAGTGAATCAATACGATACCTCATTGACACCACGGGTATTCCTAGAAAGACATACATAGAGTGTTCTCAAATCCATAAAAGTATTCAATCCTATAAAACGAAATCTGAAAGGGAAAACTCAATTCATCACAACAATATAGAGAGGGGAAAACACCATATATTACCAAATCCCGTGATACATCAAGATCGTGCCATCTCAAGAACACGAGAGAGAGAGAGAGAGAGTGAGAGAGAGATTAAACACATAGCTACTGGTACAAACCCTCAGCCCCGAGGTTGGACTACTCCCTCCTCATCGTGGTGGCCGCCGGGATGATGAAGATGGTCATCGGTGAAGATCTCCCCCACCGGCAGGGTGCCGGAACAGGGTCCCGATTGGTTTTCGGTGGCTACAAAGGCTTGGGGCGGCGGAACTTCCAATCTAGGGTGACCCCCAGGGTTTTTGGAATATTTGGTGATTTATAGGGCAAAGAGGGGGTGCGGGAGGCCACCTAGGTGGGCACAACCCACTGGCACGCTGAGCCCCAGGCGCGCCACAGTGGGTTTAACCTCAGACTCCCAGTGCTTCTCGGCCCGATGGATGTCTTCTGGTCCATAAAAAATCCACAAAAAGTTTCTCGGTGTTTGGACTCCGTTTGATATTGATTTCCTACGATGTAAAGAAACAAGCAAAAAACAGCAACTAGCACTGGGCACTGGGTCAATAGGTTAGTCCCAAAAAATAATATAAAGTTGCTATAAAATGATTTTAAAACACCCAAGAATGATAATAGCATGAATACTTCATAAATTATAGATATGTTGGAGATGTATCAGCATCCCCAAGCTTAAATCCTACTTGTCCTCTAGTAGATAAATGATAAAAGAAATAATTTATGAAGTGTGGATGCTAGCAAAAGTGCATAAGTTTGATCAACGATAACTTCAATCACTTTTCCTAGCATTATAATAGCAATTCTTTCTCATAAAACTCATCATGGTAAAGTAGCAACCAATTTACATGTTAAGGTTCAAACAATGAATTCTCTTGAAGCTCAACAACCTATGTTCCCGGTCACCAAACAATTGCAATTCAACTTATTCAACAGAGTCTAAGTAAGAGCTCCACATACTCAACCATCCTATAGTATTCTATGATTGCTAACACTCACCGCATACACATGAGCAAAACATTTTCGGACACATAGAAAGATAGGGGCTTATAATTTTGCCTCCCAACGTATTCACCTCAATGGTGATGTCAACAATAATAACTCATGCTACCCATATTCAACTGGATATATGTGCCTAGATCTTTCCTCACCACATGATGCTTGACAAAAGAGAAAAATAAAAAAGAATAGAGAGAAAAACTTTTACTCTTGCATGAAAGTAAATACATAAAAGTAAAAGGTAGGCCCTTCACAAAGGGAAGCAGAGGTTGCCATGCGCTTTTTTTATGCTCAATCCCTTAGTGCAAAAGAACATAACATTATATTGCCTCTTATGATAGCAACCTTTATTATGCAATCTGTCACTTTTATTCTTTGCCATCACAAGTTCGTACAACGCTCAATTTTCTCTTACACTAAATGATCTAACACTTTTAGAAGCAATTTTTATTTCCTTATTGCACCGATGACAACTTACTTGAAGGATCTTACTCAATCCTTAGGTAGGTTTGGTGGACTCTTGAAAATAAGATTTGGGTTTAAAGGTTTTTGGATGCACAAGTAGTATCTCTACTTGGTGCGAAATTTTTGGCTAGCAAAGATGGGGGGCAAGCACCACATGTTGAAGGATCTATGGCAATATAACTTCTATGTGAATATGAACAAACATAAATCATTACGTTGTCTTCCTTGGCCAACGTCAACAATTTTGGCATATAATATTTTGATGGGGTCTCACAATCACAAAAGATTTCCAAGATAGTGTATTTGCATGTGAAGGTTCTCTTCCTTATAGTAATCATTCATGAATTGCTTGTATGACCAATATTGTGATTGTCAAGCCTCAAAAGATTTCACTTTCTAAACCCAATGTGAAGCTACCACTAGGCATGATATGAACATATAATTTCAAATTCATTACATTCAATTTATTCAACAATTTACTCATAGGATATAAGGGACGCACGAGAGTAAATGACAAACTACTCCAAAAAGATATATGTGAAGATCAATCGAGTAGTTAAGTAAACAGATAGCTATGTGAGGACTCTCTCTTATTTAAAACTTTCAGATCTAAGTATTTTATTAAAACAGCAAGCAAAACAAAATAAAATGACATTCCAACAATAGCTCACACATGTGAAGAAGCAAAAACTTAGTCTCAACTGATACTAGCCGATAATTGTTGATGAAGAAAGGTGGGATGCCTACCGGGACATGCCAAGCTTACATGCTTGAGACTTCTTGAAATATTATCTTGGGATGCCTTGGGCATCTGATACGTCTCCAACGTATCTATAATTTTTTATTGTTCCATGCTATTATATTATCTGTTTTGGATGTTTTATATGCATTAATATGCTATTTTATATGATTTTTGGAACTAACCTATTAACCTAGAGCCAGTGCGAGTTCTGTTTTTTCTTGTTTTGAGTTTTGCGAGAAAAGGAATACTAAGCGAGTCAGCGAAATAAAACTTCGCGATGATTTTTCTTGGGCCAGAAGACACCCAGGAGACTTGGAGTACAAGTCAGAAGAGCCATGACGCAGCCACAAGGGTGGGCGCCCCCGACCTTGTGGGCCCCTCGGCGACCCCTCACCTAGATCTTCCTCCTATATATACTCAAATACCCCAAAACTTCCGGGAAGCCACGAAACCACTTTTCCCTTTGCCAACCTACATTCGTGAGATCCCATCTAGGGGCCTTTTCCGGCATCCTGCCGGAGGGGGATTCGATCACGGAGGGCTTCTTCTCTCTCTTTGATTCTCAATAACATGTTCTCCTCGATGTTCTTGGAGATCTATTCGATATAATACTCTTTTGCGGTGTGTTTGCCGAGATTCGATGAATTGTGGATTTATAATCAGCTTATCTATGAATATTATTTGAATCTTCTCTGAATTATTATATGCATGATTTGATATCTTTGCAAGTTTCTTTGAATTATCGATTTGGTTTGGCTAACTAGATTGGTTTTTCTTGCAATGGGAGAAGTGCTTAGCTTTGGGTTCAATCTTGCGGTGCTCCATCCCAGTGACAGAAGGGGAAACAATACGCATTGTATTGCTGCCATCAAGGATAAAAAGATGGGGTTTCTTGTCATAATGCTTGAGTTTATTCCTCTACATCATGTCATCTTGCTTAAGGCGTTACTCCGTTCTTTATGTACTTAATACTCTAGATGCATGCTGGATAGTGGTCGATGTTTGGAGTAATAGTAGTAAATGTAGAATCGTTTCGGTCTACTTGACACGGACGTGATGCCTATATTCATGATCATTGCCTTAGATATCGTCATAACTTTGCACTTTTCTATCAATTGCTCGGCAGTAATTTTCCACCCACCATAATAATTTCTATCTTGAGAGAAGCCTCTAGTGAAACCTATGGCCCCCGGGTCTATTTTACATCATATTAGTTTCCCATCAATTTGTCAATTTCTGTCGTCGTTTCATTATTTTTCCAATCTTTTACTTTCCGTTCCATAAACCAAAAATACCAAAAATATTACTTTACCATTTATCCATCTCTATCATATCTCACTTTGCAAATAACCGTGAAGGGATTGACAACCCCTTTATCACGTTGGGTGCAAGTTGGTGTTTGTTTGTGTAGGTATTCGGTGGCTTGCATGTTGTCTCCTACTGGATTGATACCTTGGTTCTTAAAAACTGAGGGAAATACTTACTCTACTTTGCTGCATCACCCTTTCCTCTTCAAGGGAAAACCAACCCAAGCTCAAGAGGTAGCAGCATCCCCAAGCTTGAGCTTTTGTGTCTCCTTAATTCCCTTTATATCATGGTTTCCCTAAATCTTAAAAACTTCATCCACACAAAACTCAACAAAAACTCATGAGATATGTTAGTATAAATAAATGCAAAACCTTATCATTCTCTACTATAACAAATCACCAAAATTATTATTTAACATTTCATACTAAATTCCTCTGCATATTTAATACTTCTATCCTCAAATAGAATCATTAAACAAGCAAACATATGCAAATAATGCAAACATAAAAGCAATCTGTCAAAATAGTACAGTCTGTAAAGAATGGAAGAACACTCGTTGTATGTGAACGTATAGCTTATCACAACCGAGTATTCTGCGTGTGTAAAACTGGCTTGCACCCGTTGTATGTGAACGTAGAGCTTATCACACGCGATCATCACATGGTGTCTCGGCACGACGAACTTTCATAGCGGTGCATACTGGGAGAACACTTATGCGTTGAAATTTAGTGAGAGATCATCTTATAATGCTACCGCGAACTAAGCAAAATAAGATGCATAAATGATAAACATCACATGCAATCAATATAAGTGAGATGATATGGCCATCATCATCTTGTGCCTTTGATCTCCATCTCCAAAGCACCGTCATGATCACCATCGTTGAGGGAGTCCTGGATTAGGGGGTCCTCGGACAGCCGGACTATATCCTTTGGCCGGACTGTTGGACTATGAAGATACAAGATTGAAGACTTTGTCCGTGTCGGATGGGACTCTCCTTGGCGTGGAAGGCAAGCTTGTCTACGGATATGAAGATATCCTCCTTGTAACCGACTCTGTATAACCCTAGCCCCTCGGTGTCTATATAAGCGGAGGGTTTTAGTCCATAGGACAACAACAATCATACCATAGGCTAGCTTCTAGGGTTTAGCCTCTACGATCTCGTGGTAGATCAACTCTTGTAATACTCATATCATCAAGATCAATCAAGCGAAGTAGGGTATTACCTCCATCGAGAGGGCCCGAACACAGGTAAACATTGTGTCCCCGCCTCTTGTTACCATCCGCCTTTAGGCGCACGATTGGGACCCCCTACCGAGATCCGCGGTTTGACACCGACATTGGTGCTTTCATTGAGAGTTCCTTTGTGCCGTCACCTTAAGGCTAGATGGCTCCTCGATCATCGGCAATGATGCGATCCGGTGAGGTTTTCCTCCGGACAGATCTTCGTATTCGACGGCTTCGTCTGCGGGCCAACTAAGCAGCCATCTGGAGCAGATCGATAGCTACGCCCCTGGCCATGAGGTCAGGTTTGGAAACTTGAACTATACTGCCGACGTCCGCGGAGACTTGATCTTCGACGGATTCGAGCCCATGTCAGGTGCGTCGCACAATCATGACGAGCATTATTTAGCTCTGTCGTCGGACAGTGTTCGGGAGATCACACCTGCAACCACTCCGGCCCTCAATCCGGAACAAATTGCGCCATCTGAGGATGGGTGGATGGACCCCGCCACGGAGGCCGCACACCTAGTGGCGATATATCTGAATACTGAGTTCACCTCCTACGAGACCCGTGTTGCTGAACCATTGGATTCGTCCCCGGCCACGGACTCCGAGCCGCCTGCGTCCGTGCCCATCAAATCCGATTGGGCACCAATCATGGAGTTTACCTCAGCGGATATCTTTCAGCACTCGCCTTTTGGCGACGTACTAAACGTGTTGAAGCCTCTCTCCCTATCAGGAGACCCTTGGACGAACTATGTCCGGCTAGAATGGGATGTGAACGATGAAGAAATTCGCACCCCACCCACCACCCACTTAGTAGCCACTGTCGACGATTTAAACGAGTGCTCGATTTCGACTCCGAAGACATCGACGCTATGGACAATGATGCAGGAGACGAACAGGAACCACCGCCCATAGGGCGCTGGACTACCACCTCATCGTATGACATATACATGGTGGACACCCCCAAAGAGGGGGATGGCGATAAGACAACGGAGGATAATCCCTCCAAGAAGCAATCCAAGCACCGATGTCAGCGGCGCCGCTCTAAGTCTCGCCGCAGCAAAAGCAGGGATGCCGGCACAAGAGACAATAACGCTCCAGATAGTGCCGAAGACGATGATAATCCCCTCTAGCTAGACCTCGAGCGGGAGGATGAACAAGCTAACCCACCGGAACAGGCAGCAAACGGAGAATCAGAGGATGACAATTACATGCCTCTCTCCGAAGACGAGGTGAGCCTCGGCAACGAAGAATTTATCGTGCTAGAGGATGCCTTCGAGCAAGAGCGCTTCAAGCGCCGACTTATAGCCACAAAAAACAGCCTAAAGAAAAAGCAAGAACAGCTTCGAGCTGATCAAGATCTACTAGCGGATAGATGGACTGAAGTCCTGGCAGCTGAGGAATACGAACTCGAGCGACCAACCAAGATTTACCCAAAGCACAGGTTGCTACCCCAACTCGAGGAGGAAGCATTGAAACCTACATCACCAGCGTATGATGCGGCTGATCGGCCACCTCGTGGCCGAGACAGAGAGGCATATCAGCCTGAAGTCTAGCCCGCACCCCGCCGCCATTCAAACAAAAATACCAAGGCCCAGGGCAACACGCGGGACCTGCAAGACGTATTGGAAAACAAAGCAAAACATGCAAGATCGATCTACGGATCACGGGTTCGCGCCCCAACGCATGACGATGATCGTCACGCCGGATACACTAAAAGCAAATCCGGCCGGGCCGAATACATCAGACAAGACTCATATGAACTGTGTCGTGATATAGCCCGGCATAGGCGCGCACACCCCTATGCTTCGCGATGAAGTAATGGATCACGAATTCCTAGAGGGTTTTAAACTCGTAAACATTGAATCATATGATGGTACAACAGATCCTGCGGTATGGATCGAGGATTTCCTCCTCCACATCCACATGGCTCACAATGATGATCTACATGCCATCAAGTACCTCCCACTAAAACTCAAAGGACCAGCTCGACATTGGCTGAATAGCTTGCGGCCAGACTCGGTGGCAGTTGGGAGGATTTGGAAGATGCATTCCTTGAAAACTTCCATGGCACTTATGTGCGACCACGGATCTTGATGACTTGAGCCATATAACTTAGCAGCGGGGAATCGGCCGAACATTCGGACCGGTTCCTAATTAAGAAAAAACCAAATTGTTGACTGTCCGGATGCAGAGACCTTAGCGGCATTTAAGCATAACATTCGTGGCCAGGAGAAGCCGAAGTCTATGGCAGCCCTCATGACGCTCATGACCAGCTTTTGCTTGGCGAAGACAATTTGGCTGGCTCGTAGCAAGAACACATCAAGAAGTCATGGCGCCGGATACAAAGGATACTAACGGCGAGACCACGTCGTAGCAGACACGCACCGCAACAAGCGGCGACAATGCGAAGACACGACGATCGATGCGGATTCAGCGGCTCTAAATCCGGTCGTGGAAGAAGCCGTTCAAAAGAAGCAATCCGGGCCCGTCCAGTTTGGACCGCATACTCGATCGCTCGTGTCAAATTCACGGCACCCCCGATAAGCCAGCCAATCACACCAACAGAGAATGTTGGGTGTTCAAGCAGACCAGCAAGTTGAATGCCAAAAACAGGGACAAGGGGCTGCATAGCGACGACGAGGAGGAGCCTCGGCCGCCGAACATAGGAGGACAGAAGTGGTTCCCTCCACAAGTGAAAACGGTGAACATGATATACGCAAACCACATTCCCAAGAGGGAACGGAAGCGTGCACTAAGGGACGTCTATGCGATGGAGCCAGTCGCCCCAAAGTTCAACCCATGGTCCTCTTGTCCGATCACCTTCAATCGCAGGGACCACCCCACTAGTATCCGTCATGGCGGATCTGCCACATTGGTCCTTGACCCCATCATCGATGGATTTCACCTCACTCGAGTCCTTATGGACGGCGGCAGCAGCCTGAACCTACTCTATCAGGATACAATGCGCAAAATGGGTATAGACCCCTCGAGGATCAAACCCACTAAAACCACCTTTAAAGGTGTCATCCCAGGTGTAGAGGCTCATTGCACGGGCTCAATCACACTAGAAGTGGTCTTGGATCTCGGACAACTTCGAGCGAGGAGTTAATCGTCGATATCGTCCCGTTCATGATGGCTATCACGCCTTTGCTCGGCGAACCGCATTGCAGATTCAATGCGGTACCGCATTATGCATACCTCAAGCTCAAAATGCCAGGACCTCGTGGGGTTATAACGGTCAATGGAAACACGAGCTTCGCTCCACATGGAGGAGCACTGCGTAACCCTCGCGGTGAGCCGCAGGCAGCCTTTTAAGGCAAACCGCTAATTCAGCGATAAAGGCCCCGGATACCTTCAAGCGAGTCCGGAGTAACCTGCAATAGGATCGCCTGGCACGTTCAGAGCTCGCCTAGCAATTCGGCCCCCGTCCTAGTCCCAGTCAAGCGACGAAACCTGTGCCGCGCGTACATAATTACGCACTAAAAATACCATGGGCATAGGTGGGGGCACGACCATGGCACGTCCCACAATGCGGCTCAACTGCCCCAGGGGCTGTATATCTTTATCATTTTTTCTCTTTCAGGACCTTACTCTCTGGAAGCCTCTCTTCGGTAGTCTGATTGCTGGACACATTACGGGAAGGAAAAACCAAGTAGGCAAGAAGCTAAGACATACAAGGGAATCCCCAGGTGGTCTCTAATAACGATCGAAGTACCCGTTTTAAATACCCATACGCAACTTGCCCTTGGATAGGACATGTCAAATAGTCCTATTTTTTTTTGCTTATTGCACTACTTGTACCCGTACGCTTAGACATATTATTTAATAACAATGCATAGAGTTAGTCTATTATTGCATTACCTTTTTTTCCTTATCTGCTTATTTACCACAAATTGCACCCGTACACTCTGGTACGACCAGCGCATGAGGCTTGATATACCCCATAATCGGAGTGAGAAGTCGAACACTTTCATTGTCGGCACCCAGAACTTATAGCATTATATCGTCGACTCTGAATCATGTCTTGGGTCAATAGTTGGGTTTGCCAGGCTCCCATGTTTTGGTACCTTACGTTCCATAATATCGGCTAAGGTAGAGTTGGGAGAACTCTGCGATTGTGTCCGGTTCTTAGGACGAGCACCTCGATGAAAGCGAAAAATGACTGTCATGATAAAGCGAGAGTTGGTCGTTGTTCGAGAGGTCTCAAGTCTTTAAAGACTTTTTCCGCTTGAGGCGAGTCGGCCTTGCCCGACTTAGCGTATATAAGCGCCCCAAATTGACCTTCAAATACTAGGGCTTCGCCAAAATTTAAAATTGTAGACTTCTATGGCTAAGTGAGAGTGATAAAGCCTTACTGGTCCGATTGCACAGTTCGTTGTCTTTGAACACCTCCTTGAAGGACCCAAAATTGGGATAAAGAGTGCTCAGGTTTATCCGAACACCCGATACTAGTTACATGGGGGCAGAAGCCGACAATGGCCAACTCTCAAATTTCATAAACAGCCGCACAGAAGGTAATATTTTAAATTAATAAGCGTTGCATAGCGCACATGAACTCGTTTCATATTACAGGATCACATGAATACATTCATTCGAATATTACATCCTTATCACATTCCTCCATACAAAGCGAGAACCCTTCAGACACTTTTATAATACATTTCGGGTGGCGATGCTCCTTACCTTGGCGGCCCTCCTTCACCCGGCTTCTCGGCGTCGGCTTCGCCCGATGCACCTTTGCGGGCAAAAGCCCTGCGCACACCTCGTCTGGATGGACGCTTTATGACTTCAAGCCGTGGGAAGGCATTCACAAGCCGTCTCACCGGGCGAAGTAGCTATCGAGGAGGGATCGCGGGCCACATCGGACTATAAGACCCTTCATGGCCTGTTCGGCCGCCTTGTGGAGCTCGACAAATTGCTCAGCTGGTCGCTCAAGGGCATGGGGTGTTCGGTCCCAGTATACTGAGACCAGAACAACTTCTCCGTCGAGCTCCCCTCCTCGGCCCGGTAGAACTCCACGACATCTGACACACTACGGGACGAACGCTCCTGGAGAGCTCCGAACTCGGGTAAGTAAAAAGAAAGTTTCCTTCACATGCTTGCTTTGCATAATGAATGCCTTACCCACTGCTATCTTCTTAACGGCCTCAATTTCCCGGAGGGCCTTTTGGGCTTCGGCCTTGGCATGTTGTGCGCTTTAGAGCACCTTCGCAAGCTCGGACTCTCGCATCTTAGAGTCAAGCTCCAAGGACTCGTGTTTTTTGACCAGAGCCTGGAGCTCTTGCTGCACCTCGCCCCACCGGGCCTCTTGCTTTTCTCGCTCGATCGCTCCTTGGCCTCTTTGTCTTGACCTTGGATGGCATATGCCGAGAGTCGCCACTTGATCGTGGCCCTAGCAAAATTCATGATGATCCTATTATTCTAAAAGAAATTTTTTATAATATCTGAACGGGTATAACTTACCTTTGTTCTCTTGAGCTGCCTCTTGGTAAGGCGAGCTCTTCCTTGGACCGCTCAAGGTCCGCTTGATCTTGGCGACCTCCAGCGATGCGTCTGGCGGCGTAGCTAGCGATGAAGCATGCATATGCACATAGACATATTTCGATTAGACTCCTGCGGTTATTATTTGATCCTCTATTGGCCTTTCTTCATAAACGCCAAAGCGAGCATCGAGGGCTAGTGTCTATGTGGTAACATTCTCTTATAATCTGGTTAGTTACCTCAAAGCCTGTTAGGAGGCTGGCACAGGCTTCAGTCAGTCCGGTCTTGGCGGACTGAACTTTCTTGACAACCGCACTCATGATAGTGCGGTGTTGTTCGTCGATGGAAGCGCCGCGAAGCGCTTCCAGCAAGTTGTCCAATGCCTCTGGATAGACAGAGGCCATCGGCACAGGCGGCTTGCCCCTTTTAGCGAGGGTTGCTGCAGTCGGAACCACTGGAGGTTACTGGCGCTGATATTGACTGGGGCGAATTTGCTGCCCCCATCATCAAAGCCCATGGGAGTCTTGCTCCCCTTGCGCCCAGCATCCGGAATGTCGCCTTGAGGCGCCTCCAGGACTACCTCCCCTCGGCTCGGTGCCCTTTGAGACAACACTTCGACATTGTCCGTAGGGCAAGGGGAGGAGGCGGTCGGAAGTGAATGGATGTTCAGATCTGACGGGTCCAAAGAACCATCCGATGAAGATACGTCGATATGGGCTCGGGACGGACTGCATAATCATGTTCGGCGTGATGAGAAGCAGTTCAATAAAACATACCAAGAATTATTATGGTATCCGGATACTTAAGACTTCGCCAGGGGCTTGTCCCTGGGCAACCACTCGTCGTCGTTATAGGCGGCCGTCGTGGAGCAGTCCGGAAGGAGAGTTGTAACATCCCAAATTTTCAATTTGGAATGTTATACATTAGGTCATCATGCATATCATATTTTCTCGCATTTTCCGATCCTAGAAAATTTCACGCAACTCAAGGACCCTCGGAGAGAGTTGGAAGTTTCATTGTTTTCATATTTGGGATTTCCCAAATTTTGAAAATAGGATCATTTGGATTTATTTATTTATCTTCAAAAGTTTTTCCGATATAAAAAGTTACGAGAGGGAATAATATGACTTTCCCAACATTTAGGAAAAATGAAGATATTATAAATAAATCAAAAATTTGGTTTTGAGGATTTATTTGCTTTAGGCAAAATTGAGCATTTAAAAAAAATTATGCATATTTGCCCGTTTTTAAAGTTCATTTTGTTCGACTCATTTTTAGGAGTCGGGAAAAATTAATTTTATTAAATTCGGAGTTCGTTTGGTTTTATTTTAAAATCGTTTAGTTTTTGTTTTAAAAAAAAAGCTTGGCCCTTGGCCTGGGCCAAGGCCCAGCCCAGCCGCCCAGCCCACCTCCTCTCCCTCGCGCGGACTCCGCCGCCGCCACCCGCCGCCCGTCGTGTTCGGCTCGGACACGCGCGCCGCCGCCCGCCCACTGCACCCCTCCCCAAGGCACCCCCTCCTTTTATACTGCGGACCCCCCCTCTCCTCATCCCGCCTGCCGCCCTCCAACCCGAGCCGCCGCCGCCGCCCTCCACCACCTTGAGGCCGCCTTGCGCCTCCCGCCGTCGCCTGGAGCCCCTCGCCGCCCGCCGCCCCTCCCGACCAGCCGACCCCGCCCCCCCGGGCCCGCCGAGCCTCGCGGAGGTAGCACCTCGCCGCCCCGATCCGGTTTCTTTAGAAAACCCGATCCGATTTTTGAGATGTTGGTTTATTTTAAAAAAAAACCTAGATGGTTTTATTTTTCTTCGGTTTTCTTATTTAATGAGCGTTCACCGACCGTTTGTTTCAATGAGCGTGTTCGTTGGATTAGTTCTGTTAACGAGCGTCCGTTGTTTAATCCGTTCGTCGTTTTCTTTTAATCGGTTTAATTCGTTATTTTTACGATTCGATTTAGATCCGATTTTCAAATCTGTTTAATTTCTCGCTCGTTTATCGGAATCGGGTGATTCAGCGCC
>JAHIAM010000822.1:0-20479 GCA_021605205.1 Aegilops longissima
CTCCTACCTCTACTCTTGAGAGAGACCCCTACTCCATTGGAGGCCAAGACCTCCATCTAGGAGAAGATCTGCGGATATATCATCAAGACCCCTCTTGGCGGCCCCTTCAAGACCTCCTCCACGGAGATGAACTCTACCTTGTATCTTTCCTTTGTTGTTCGTGTACCTTGTGGATCTTGTGTGTTTGATTGTCTAGTGGATGTGTGATTGGACTTGTTCTTGAGTGTTTCCCCTGTGATTTCTCTCCGTTCTTCCCGTGTTCATCATGTTCTTGAGGATCCCCTCCAGAAAAGCGTGAAGATCGGCCATAGGGTTCCACCCTACATCATCGAGATGATAGAAGCGGAACCCTCTTTCACGTTTGAAGTCATCACAAAACAAAGGAAAAATCATCTCAGAAGAAGAAGATGTGATAATATCTAAACGGATCTTCCATGAGAGGTCTTGATGATATCCTTGAGGATCTTCTCACTTGGAGGTCTTGAACTCCATGGGAGTAGTGATCTCTCTCTCTCAAGGTAGAGGTAGGGCAAAAGCTCAACTAAAATGACTAGAAAGTGGAAGCTATCTAAACCTGAAAAGTCTAATCAGGAAAAGCATGCTACCAAACGCCGAAGCGACTAATCTGAACTCATGACAGTAAAATAGCCGGAATGAAATACCTCTTGGACAGGCAGTAGTACTGAAACCTCCGGATCGTGTTCATGGGTGATCCTCGGAGCATCGTCTTGAAACTGAAACAAAGTCAATGCATATGAACAAGGGGCATTATTTAACATGGATGAGTGAATGCAAATCACAAATGGTTATAAGCAACACATAGTAAGATCACAATGTCAAGTTCAGGATGGGTGTAATTTAAATCTGCATCATGATACCAGAATGGTAGCAAGCAACACATGATGGTGATCCTCATATCAAGTTGTGCAGGATGTCGTGTGAAACATCTGTGCATTCTTGCAAATTCTTCATGTGGCCGTGCCATGCAGTATCTCCTGCGAATGTTGATAAGATGTAGTAGAATGTGATCATCGTCTTCATCATAAATGGGACCTTGCACCAAATGAGAAGACACAATAGAGGTAGAGGTCAAGTTTTTAGAAATGCAAATGGCCTCACTAGACCTATCAACTATCTAACTCTCTCTATGTGGTGGTTCACTCACTCCCTCAAAATAGGTGCACTCAATCTCATATGGTGGAGTCACTCATGTCACTCAAGTGGTGGGGTTGTGGCTCTCCTCACATGGGAATTGGGGCAGCTCATCATGTATGGGGCTAGTGGTGAAGTCACTCTCACTCTCAATATGGTGGCACAAGTCACTCAAGTCATCATCGTCGCCGTGGTGAAGTGAAATACTCAACCATCTCATAAATAAATGCGCCATGGATGAAGGCAGAAGATGGCACATCATCACTCTCGCCTCCAAAGATGGAAGCATCATCCTTGCTCGCCACCTTGTCCCTTGCCTCCAAAGCTTGGTCCTTGAAGGTCTCCGTAATCGTACGTGTCTCCGCAACATCTTGAAAAAGAGTCAAGGTAGACTCGGCATCATCAATGCCACAAAGAGGGATGGCGGTGAAGTTGCACTTGGGAGCATCGTCTTGGAGCTTGTCGGGCTTGGACATCGTGGTGGTACTAGCCTCATGCTTGTCATAGAGCTTGGTCACCGCGAAGTGTGCTTGGGGTGGAGAAGCCTTGGCCTTCATGAATTCTTGTTCCGCCTTGAGAGCACCAATGTAGTAGTCGTTGATGGACTTGATGTTCTCGAGGAAGATGGTCTTGGAGATGTCATTGTGCAATCCCATCATGAAGTGGAACTTCATTGACATAGAATTAAATCCACGCTTGGCTCGTCGCAAGGCAATCTTCATCTCCTTGAAGTCTGCGTCGATGGACTTGGATCCTTGGATGGTGTTCTCCAATTGGCGTCGAAGTTGTTCCGTGTAGGTTGGAGGCACGAACTCTCGCCGCAAAGCTCTCTTCATCTTGGGCCAACTCATCTCGTAGCACTCGAAGGTGTGTGAAGCCACCATGTCGGCGTAGTCGTGGAAGTTTCTTGTGGCGCACTTCACTTGATCTTCGGGAGGAACTTGATGCTTGAGGTGAGTCGATCCATCAAGCGCTCCCACTCGAGGTACTCCTCGGTTCTGGAGTCCATAGAAAGGAATCTAGTGGTCGATGTCGAGGTCGTAGTAGCTCGTGGAAGTCGCGGACTTGAGCTTGGGAGCTTCTCTTGGCGTAGTCTTGGGGTGCTTGTTGGCGAAGATGCGAATATCCGGCGAAGATGCCTTGAAGTCGCAGCAAATATGCCAAGGAGATGGTGAAGTCGTTGGCGGTTGTTGATGTTGAGCTCTTGACCTTCACGTTCTTGTTGATGATGGTGTCGATGCCGATGTGATGTTGCGGAGATGGTCGCTCGGAAGGATGTGCTCTTGGCGTCTTCTCGAAGATGAGGAAGATCGCTTGTAGGACTTGATGAGGATTTGATCTCCTCCATTTTAGCTTGCATCTTGGCGTCGTAGTTGTTTTCCATGGCATCGAACTTCGTCGTTGCTGTTGTAGACCGAAGATGAAATGCCTTGCCTATCCATCACAAGACTCGAGTAGAGGTGAGTAGGAAATGAGATAAACAATACCAAGTTACCTTTTCCCAAAGTTGAGGATGTATCCGTTTCACTCAATGTGAGATGAAAGAATAGTGGAATTGGTACGGACTTGTTCACTCCACCTATCAAGTAAAGTTTATGGTAGAGCTCGGTGAGGATAGTGGCACAAAATTTGATGCAAAATGTTAGCAAGAGTCAATAATGTTGAAAGAGATTCACAAATTCGCAAGCGAAACAAGTAGACCAATAGCAATATGTGGCTGCGGAAACACACACACGGATAGATAAATGGGGCCGTGCAACCAAGGAATGAGCTCAAAATGTGGAATCCACCAAAAGCGCTCGTGTTGCACAACTCAAGAGAGGCGCTATAGCACGATTGCTCAATAGGCGGATCGACACTTGTGCACAACCTATAAGATGCAAAATGGATAAACTTTCTATCCCAAGTATGCTATGTATGTATGGTTCCGGTGCTTCTCTCACAATGATCCAAGATGATCAAGTATGATACCATATGATATATTTGGATGCTATGGCTATTGCTTACAAGCTCTTTGCTATTTCTCTTTTGCTTAAAAGCTTATTCTCTTTTTTTGTATGTATGGCCACTTTTGCACAATGCACAAACCAAGATAGCTATTGTGTATATCTGGGAATGATATTGTGACACAATGGATGATATGATGATACCAAGATGATATGGTATGTATGCAATGGATGGTGTAGATCACTAATGTGCACAAGTAACGTTGCGGCAATACTCAAATGGCTAGTCTCGATAGGCAAATAGCATAAAATGGGCTAGGGTTATCAATGCAATTTGCAAGGGAATATACAATGGTGTCGTCGAGGTTACCGTCGCTGCGATGATGAGTGGCGGTGTTCTTGATGTAGATACCAAGATGATGGAACTCGTCCCTAAGTGGCGAAACACCTTAGGAAGCGGAAAAACCGCTGAACTCAAAATCTCAAATGACAAATGTCAAATGGTGGTAGCGGGAATGTGGTGGTGGTTTGCACTTGGCAATGCGGAAGTGGAATGATGGGCTATACGTGTCGGAGTTGAAGTTGCCATCCCTAAGTGGCGAAACACCTTAGGAGACATAAGCCACAACTCAAACAAGCTCAAACAACTATTGGGTTAAGTTGGGTTGTCGAAGTGTATGGTGGGCAAGCCTATGTGGAAGTGGTGGTGGTGGTTGATGAAGAAGCAATCGTCCCTAAGTGGCGAAACACCTTAGGAGACTCGAATCACTACTCAAGCAACCACAAATGCTATAGGGAACAAAATTGGTTAGGTTGCGGAAGTCGGTGGTGGTTATCACGGAGGATGTGGCGGAAGCCCTAGGCAAAGATGCCAAAGTTCACAAAATTTGATGGATTCAAATGGTGATGGTAGTATTTTTATGGGAAGGGGATGTCAATAGCTTCAAAAGCGAGCTAAAAACGTCAAAATCGGACTCGGATGAATTAGTTATGGCGAAGCGGTGAAAGTCGGAAGGCTGAAACTGGCCAGGCGGTAGTACCGCTGGGGAGGCGGTAGTACCGCTCGTGTCGAGATTTACCGACTGTTTCGGCTGAGCGGGTCTGGCGGTAGTGCCGTTCTCAGCGATAGTACCGCTAGGAGGCGGTAGTACCGCTTGTGTCGAGATTTTCTCGATTGTTCGAATCGTTCTTGCGATTTTGGGCGTGAAATGGGTGATTTGAGGTCAAAATTGATGGATTTTGTGGATGGAAAGAGAAACTTGGGAGATACTAGATCCACTCGAAACCAAGCAAATCCATGGATCAAAATCAACAAAACATCATCAAAACTAACAAATCACAAAAAAATTGGGGCTATTTTTGGTGGGGATTTTCGGATTTAGGGCGAAATCAACAAAATCAAGCTAGAAAAAGAGGGTAGGGGCTCCAAAAGCGTGATCAGCGTGGCTCGATACCATAGATGATGTGGGTGGAACCCTATGGCGTCGATCTTTCACGTTTGGAGTGGGATCCCTCGAAGAACACGATGAACAGGGAAGAGCGGAGAGAAATCACAGGGGAAACACTCAAGAACAAGTCCAATCACATCCACTAGACAATCAAACACACAAGATCCACAAGGTACCACGAACAACAAGGGAAAGATACAAGGTAGAGTTCATCTCCGTGAGGAGGTCTTGAAGGGGCACGCCCAAGAGGGGTCTTGATGATATATCCTGAGGATCTTCTCCTAGATGGAGGTCTTGGCCTCCAATGGAGTAGGGTCTCTCTCTCTCAAGAGTAGAGGTAGGAGCAAAGCTCACCTAAGAATGAGCTATCATATTTGCTAACCCTAGAAAGGAAGTGGAGGTGGTCTATTTATAGTCTAAGCCACGAAGGGGTAAGTGGGAGAGGATACAAGGCCAAAGGCCTTGGCTGCAAGATGCAGAAGCGGGTAGTACGGAGCTCATGGCGGTAGTACGCTTGAATGATAGTACCGCTTGGAGGGGCGGTAGTACCGCTTGGGTGGCCTTAGCGGTAGTACCGCTTGGAGTGGGCGGTAGTACCACTCGTTCTGGAGCGGCCAGGTTCTCTTCCTCCGATGATGCGGAGCATCCTACGGTCATCACCATGTCAAGAGTCCGTTTGGCAAGTGACACGTGCAACCTCTACTTCTCATACATAAAGGTGAATCTTCTCCTTTACACGTGTTCACTTGACCCCTTCGAGGATGGTATACTACTTGACACTTCTCCGTGTGCATGCATAAGAATTGCCTGAGCTTCACGGATGTCGAGGAGTGCAAGCGCCAAGGAACGACTACACCGTCCATGAGGGAAGCATGGAAGAGAAGGAGGAAGAGAACTGGCCGCTCCAGGCGAGCGGTACTACCGCCCTCAAGCGGTACTATCGCTCAAGCGGTACTACCGGCCATGAGCCTGTACTACCGCCGCCTGTGTTGCAGCCAAGGGCCTTGGCCTTGTATCCTCTCCCACTTACCCCTTCGTGGCTTAGACTATAAATAGACCACCTCCACTTCCTTTCTAGGGTTAGCAAATATGATAGCTCATTCTTAGGTGAGCTTTGCTCCTACCTCTACTCTTGAGAGAGAGAGAGACCCCTACTCCATTGGAGGCCAAGACCTCCATCTAGGAGAAGATCTGCGGGATATATCATCAAGACCCCTCTTGGGCGGCCCCTTCAAGACCTCCTCACGGAGATGAACTCTACCTTGTATCTTTCCTTTGTTGTTCGTGTACCTTGTGGATCTTGTGTGTTTGATTGTCTAGTGGATGTGATTGGACTTGTTCTTGAGTGTTTCCCCTGTGATTTCTCTCCGTTCTTCCCGTGTTCATCGTGTTCTTCGAGGATCCCACTCCAAACGTGAAAGATCGACGCCATAGGGTTCCACCCTACATCATCTATGGTATCGAGCCACGTTGATCACGCTTTTGGAGCCCCTACCCTCTTTTTCTAGCTTGATTTTGTTGATTTCGTCCTAAACCGAAAATCCCCACCAAAAATAGCCCCAATTTTTTTGTGATTTGTTAGTTTTGATGATGTTTTGTTGATTTTGATCCATGGATTTGCTTGGTTTCAAGTGGATCTAGCATTCCCCAAGTTTCCCATCTTTCCTCCATGAAATCTCTCCAATTTTGACCCTGAAATCATCCATTTCCGCCCAAAATTGCGCCCTACCCGGATTTTGAAAATCGACCGAGCGGTACTACCGCCCTTCCAAGCGGTACTACCGCTTAGCACCTCAAGCGGTACTACCGCCTTCCAAGCGGCACTACAGCCCCTCCGAGCTAGATTTTGCGAAAAAAACCCGACACGAGCGGTACTACCGCCCATTCCAAGCGGAACTACCGCTTACGAGCGGTACTACCGCCCTCCCAAGCGGTACTACCGCCCAACCCAATTTCAGTTTTTTCCGTTTCACCGTTTCGGCCATAACTAATTCATCCGGAGTCCGATTTTGACGTTCTTTAGCTCGTTTCGAAGCTATTGACACCCCCCTTCCCATAAAAATACTACCATCACCATTTGACTCCATCAAATTTTGTGAACTTTGGCATCTTTGCCTAGGGCTTCCACCACATCCTCCGCATAACCACCACCGACTTCCGCAACCTAACCAATTTTGTTCCCCATAGCATTAGTGGTTGCTTGAGTAGTGATTCGAGTCTCCTAAGGTGTTTCGGCTACTTAGGGACGATTGCTTCTTCATCAACCACCACCACCACTTCCACATAGGCTTGCCCACCATACACTTCCGACAACCCAACTTAACCCAATAGTTGTTTGAGCTTGTTTGAGTTGTGGCTTATGTCTCCTAAGGTGTTTCGGCTACTTAGGGATGGCAACTTCAACTCCGACACGTGTATAGCCCATCATTCCACTTCCGCATTGCCAAGTGCAAACCACCACCACATTCCCGCTACCACCATTTGGCATTTGTCATTTGAGATTTTGAGTTCGCGGTTTTTCCGTTTCCTAAGGTGTTTTGGCTACTTAGGGACGAGCCTCCATCATCTTGGTATCTACATCAAGAACACCGCCACTCATCATCGCAAAGGACGGTAACCTCGACGACACCATTGTATATTCCCCTTGCAAATTGCATTGATAACCCTAGCCCATTTTGCGTTACTTGCCTATCGAGACTAGCCATTTGAGTATTGCTGGCAACGTTACTTGTGCACATTAGTGATCTACACCATCCATTGCATACATACCATATCATCTTGGTATCATCATATCATCCATTGTGTCACAATATCGTTCCCGCATATACACAATAGCTATCTTGGTTTGTGCATTGTGCAAAAGTGGCCATACATACAAAAAAAGAGAATAAGCTTTTAAGCAAAAGAGAAATAGCAAAGAGCTTGTAAGCAATAGCCATAGCATCCAAATATATCATATGGTATCATACTTGATCATCTTGGATCATTGTGAGAGAAACACCGGGAACCATACATACATAGCATACTTGGGATAGAAAGTTTATCCATTTTGCATCTTATAGGTTGTGCACAAGTGTCGTATCCGCCTATTGAGCAATCGTGCTAGCGTCTCTCTTGAGTTGTGCAACACGAGCGTTTTGGTGGATTCCACATTTTGAGCTCATTCCTTGGTTGCACGGCCCCATTTATCTATCCGTGTGTGTGTTTCCGTGTGCCACATATTGCTATTGGTCTACTTGTTTCGCTTGCGAATTTGTGAATCTCTTTCAACATTATTGACTCTTGCTAATATTTTGCATCAAATTTTTGTGCCACTATCCTCACCGGGCTCTACCATAAGCTTTACTTGATAGGTGTGAGTGAACAAGTCCGGTACCAATTCCACTATTCTTTCATCTCACATTGAGTGACACGGGATACATCCTCAACTTTGGGAAAAGGTAACTTGGTATTGTTTATCTCATTTCCTACTCACTCTACTCGAGTCTTGTGATGGATAGGCAAGGCATTTCACCTTCAGTCTACAACAACAACAACGAGTTCGCTTCCACGAACAACAACTCCGACGCCAAGATGCAAGCTCAAATGGAGAAGATCAAAGCCCTCATCAAGGCCTACAAGCGATCTTCCTCATCTTCGAGAAGACGCTCAAGAGCACATGCTTCCGAGCTACCGTCTCCGGCAAGATCACATCGGCATCGACACCATCACCAACAAGAACGTGAAGGTCAAGAGCTCTACATCAACAAACGCTCAATGACTTCACCATCTCCTTGGCATCTTCACCAAGCGACTTCAAGGCATCTTCGCCACGGACATACGGCATCTTCGCCAACAAGAACCTCAAGGCTACGCCAAGAGAAGCTCCCCAAGCTCAAGTCCGCGACTTCACCGAGCTACTACGACCTCGACATCGACCATGCGATTCCTTTCTATGGGACTCAAGAACCCGAGGAGTACCTCGAGTGGGAGCGTTTAATAGGCGACTACCTCAAGCTACATCAAGTTCCTCCGAAGATCAAGTGAAGTGCGCCACAAGAAACTTCCATGACTACGCCCGACATGGTGGCTTCACACACCTTGAGTGCTACGAGATGAGTTGGCCCAAGATGAAGAGAGCTTTGCAGCGAGAGTTCGTGCCTCCAACCTACGGAACAACCGGCGCCAATTGGAGAACACCATCCAAGGATCCAAGTCCATCGGCGTGTACTTCAAGGAGATGAAGATTGCCTTCTGACGAGCCGGCGTGGGCGACCCCATGTCAATGAAGTTCCACTTCATGATGGGATTGCACAACGACATCTCCAAGACCATATTCCTTGAGAACTACAAGTCCATCGATGAATACTACATTGGTGCTCTCAAAGGCGGAACAAGAATTCATGAAGGCCAAGGCTTCTCCACCCCAAGCACACTTCATGGCGACCAAGCTCTCGACAAGCATGAGGCTAGTACCACCAAGATGTCCAAGCCCGACAAGCTCCAAGGCGATGCTCCCAAGTGCAACTTCACGCCATCCCTCTTTGTGGCATTGATGATGCCGAGTCTACCTTGATTCTATTTCAAGATGGTGCGGCGACAAGTACAACTACGGAGACCTTCAAGGACCAAGCTTTGGAGGCAAGCGACAAGGTGGCGAGCAAGGATGATGCTTCCATCTTAGGAGGCGAGAGTGATGTTGTGCCATCTTGGCCTTCATCCACGACGAGTGATGTTGAGCCATCTTGGCCTTCATCCACGGCGAGGCGATGATGTGCCATCTTGGCCTTCATCCACGGCGGCGACTACGAGGCGGTTGAGCATGGGATTTTCCTTTGACCCGGCGACGTATGATGACATGAGTGACATGTGCCACCATATTGAGAGTGAGAGTGCCTTCACCACTAGCCCTATATATGATGTGTTGCCACAAATCCCATGTGAGGAGAGCCACAACCCCCACCACTTGAGTGACATGAGTGACTCCACCATATGTGAGACTGAGTGCACCTATTTTGAGGGAGTGAGTGAACCACCACATAGAGAGAGTGAGATAGTTGATAGGTCTAGTGAGGCCATTTGCATTTCTAACAACTTGACCTCTACCTCTATTGTGTCTTCTCATTTGGTGCTAGGTCCCATTTATGATGACGCGCCAATCCTCGACGACTTCGTCCTCCCTTTGGACAAGATGATGGCCATGGTGGAATATGATGCACCCCCCACATGGTTCCATCAAGATGAAGATGACCACCATTTGGTCTTTCCCACCTCACCTACACCACTTGAGTGGAATGAACAAGGTAACATAGGTGACGGTGATGCTCTAGTCCCACTAGTGGACATTCTTGACATTGATTGCTTGCATGATGTCGATCCACCTAGTACCATGCTTCATGCTAGTATGATTCCCCCAGGTGATGATTTGCCCATTTATGATCAATATGATGATTCTCATGTGGAGTCTATTAGTTGTGATGCCATGTTACATAGGATTTCTTGTGACAATTCTTTAGGTCACATCATGTTTGCTAATCCGCTTGACTTGTCATATGCTATGCATGAGATCAACCATATGTCTTATTTGCAATCTCTTCATAGTGACTATGCATATGCCATTAAAATGAACCCAATTTGCACATATGGCATAGATGACAAGCCCATGGTTATTGGCATTTGTTTTTCTTGTGATGATATTGATATGCTCCCTTTGCATCATTTATCTCATATGCCATGCCATGCCCACCTAGCTTCGGATATGCATTGTTTTGGATGTTGTCCATTTTCTCCATATGATGTTTCCAATATTGCTCATGAGGAGACCCCCATAGTTTCCTCATACATTTTAGGAGATTTTCATTCATCCTATACATTGCATGATCCCAATACTTATGTGCACCATATGCTCCCCATGAATAAACATGATATTGATGTGCCATATACATGCATTCTCAATTTGTGTCCGCATCGTGTCATACATAATAACTATTCTTTCATGATGGATGACATGTTCTTATACCATGCATCAAATTTCTTTGAGCGATGCTTATCTTGTGCTGACTCAATTGTGCACATACACATCATGATGGATGATGTGTACATTTACCACGCGCACAATTTCTTTGGTTTGTGTCTCTTTTGTGTAGGTACCCATGAATACTTGTCGACCTCGCAATCCCACGAGTTGACAAAGCGAGCTCTAGAGAGCAATGATGACTTGGGATCCCATGGATTGCCTTTCCCATCGCTCACTTGGCGCAAACACTTCGCGCATTTCTTCTACATGGCCCTCACATGGTTATGGGTAGTTGTCCATTATATATCCTTTGCCCATCTTGCCATGTTCACTTTGCATGATATGCCCATTCCTATGCCTTTGCCATGCATTTGTGACCCATGCTTTGCATTACACATGATGATTGATTCTAGTACTTGTATGTGTATTTGCAAGCGTGGTGGAGATATTGTTTGGTATTGCCATGATTGCTTTGTGCCCCATGCCTATGATGACACTATGATCTTGCTTTGTGTTCGTGCTTGCGATATGTCATGTGCATTCCCTATGCCTATTATTTGTTTGCATGACATGATTGACATGATTTCTTCTAGTGTGTTGCATCTTCGCTCCACTAGTTTGCACGACTTGATTACTATGCTTGCTTATGTTGCATCACCATTTCATGCGGTTGATGACAACCATCTATATGCTTTGCACATGATTCATATTGCTTCTTGTCATATATCTCTATGTGTTGCCTCCCTCATGCTAGATGATTTGCCATGTAGTGAGTGCAACAATGATTCTCTTCTTGCTCATGAGATTGCCCCCATAGCATTCTCGCATATATTTGGAGATTTTGACATAATTCTTGTGAAGCATGCTTGTCTTACTTCTTTGCACCATATACCTAGTGCCATGAATATTGCCATTGTTGCATCATATTACTCATGCACTTGTCCTTCTAATGGTTTTGTGCAAAAGATGAGAACCATCATGATGGATGATGTGTTTATCTACCATGTGCATACGTTCTTTGTTTTGTTGTGTGCATGTGTAGGATACTTGGACTTTGTGTCGACTTCCACTTCACGTGAGTTGACCATTCGAGCTCTTGAGGCGAGCCTCATACATTCTACCACGACTCGCTTCTACACCGTATTTGCTTCCACTTCGGCATTGTGAAGAATGCACAAGGACACGCCTTCAAGGTGACATCCTTCTTGAGCTTGGATATTGTGGATCATACTTCATGTGTTGCTTGCACCATTTGCACGCATGTGCGAGATATTGCTTTCACCCATGATTGCCACATTTCCATGCTTCATGACATATATACCTTGTGTGTTGCATCCAATTCTTGGATTACTTTCTCCTATCACATATTTGGTTGCAACAATGTCATTCCTTCCCATATGCCAAGTCACATTGATTGCTACATGCTTGACTTGATTGCCTCACACATGATGAACAATTGCTCTTTCTATTTTGTTGAGTGCCACAATATGTTCACTACACCCTATGCACATTATGCTTGGATTGTCTTGCACTTGACCCATGTGTTTAGACACTTCATTTTATTTGGTGTTGTGAATACTTCCTATGCCTACCACCGACCATTTGTCGGCGCTTCATACATGATTGCTATGATCTTGAGGTAAATGCTTATTCTCTTGTCACACATATTTGCATCACTACCTCATGTTTACATGTTTGTTTCCATGATGACCTTGATTTTGATCAATTCATATGCTTACATGCCATGTCACAATCCTTTGTCACACCCTATGCTATGCTTGATGACGACACTTGTTTGGTGAATCACCTCTTGAATGCTTGGTTTTGCACTAACGCTAACCACATTTGTTTTTCAAGTGTTTGTTCCATTTGCTCCTTTTAAGGAATCACAAGGCGGTGTGACATTGAGAGTGCCCATTTGAGCTTCAAGATGACAAGTACTTGGTGATCGTCCACTTCAACACGGGCGACGCTATCTCTTTCCCATGGTGATTTGGTCTTGATCCGAGGTCGGATCTTTCCCAAGGGAGGGATGATGCGGAGCATCCCACGATCATCACCATGTCAAGAGTCCGTTTGGCAAGTGACACGTGCAACCTCTACTTCTCATACATAAAGGTGAATCTTCTCCTTTACGTGTTCACTTGACCCCTTCGAGGATGGTATACTACTTGACACTTCTCCGTGTGCATGCATAAGTATTGCCAGACTTCACGGATGTCGAGGAGGAGTGCAAGCGCCAAGGAACGACTACACCGTCGCGAGAGAAGCATGGAAGAGAAGGAGGAAGAGAACCTGGCACGCTCGAGCGAGCGGTACTACCGCCCTCAAGCGGTACTACCGCTCAAGCGGTACTACCGGCCATGAGCCCTGTACTACCGCCACCTTTGTCTTGAGCAGCAGGCCTTGGCCTTGTATCCCTCTCCCACTTACCCCTTCGTGGCTTAGACTATAAATAGACCACCTCCACTTCCTTTCTAGGGTTAGCAAATATGATAGCTCATTCTTAGGTGAGCTTTGCTCCTACCTCTACTCTTGAGAGAGAGAGACCCTACTCCATTGGAGGCCAAGACCTCCATCTAGGAGAAGATCTGCGGGATATATCATCAAGACCCCTCTTGGCGGCCCCTTCAAGACCTCCCCACGGAGATGAACTCTACCTTGTATCTTTCCCTTTGTTGTTCGTGTACCTTGTGGATCTTGTGTGTTTGATTGTCTAGTGGATGTGTGATTGGACTTGTTCTTGAGTGTTTCCCCCTGTGATTTCTCTCCGTTCTTCCCTTGTTCATCGTGTTCTTGAGGATCCCACTCCAAGCGTGAAAGATCGGCGCCATAGGGTTCCCTTCTTTATTCGAGGTAAACCTAAAAGAAAGTCCATAGATATATCCTCCCAAGGAACACTAGGTGCAGGCAAAGGCATATATAAACCATGAGGATTGAGTCGTGACTTAGCTTTTTGACATGTAGTGCAGCGAGCAACAAAAGCGCTCAACATCCCGTCTCATCTTTGGCCAAAAGAAATGTGTAGCAAGTATATCCTCCGTCTTCTTGATGCCAAAGTGTCCCATTAATCCTCCTCCATGCGCCTCCTGCAACAACAAAAGACGAACAGAGCTAGCAGGAATGCATAGCTTGTTAGCACGGAACACAAAACCATCATTAATAACGAACTTGTTCCATGTTCTTCCTTCTTTACAATTCTGCATTACATCTTTAAAATCAGCATCATGCACATATTGATCTTTGATGGTCTCCAAACCAAATATTTTGAAGTCAAGTTGTGAAAGCATAGTATAGCGATGAGACAAAGCATCAGCAATAACATTTTCTTTACCCTTCTTGTGTTTAATGACATAAGGGAAAGTCTCAATGAATTCAACCCATTTAGCATGTCTACGATTCAGTTTAGCTTGACTTTTAGTATGTTTCAAAGATTCATGATCAGAATGTATAACAAATTCTTTGGGCCATAAATAATGTTGCCATGTCTCTAAAGTCCGAACAAGAGCATATAATTTGTCATAAGTAGAATAGTTCAGACTAGGCCCACTCAATTTTTCAGAAAAGTATGCAACAGGTTTGCCATCTTGTAATAACACACCTCTAATCCAATTCCACTAGCATCACATTCAAGCTCAAAAGTCTTATTGAAGTCGGGAAGTTGGAGTAAAGGGCATGTGTCAACTTATCTTTCAATACCGTGAAGGCTTCTTACGTCCGGTACCCCAAACAAAAGGCACATCCTTCTTTGTAAGCTCATTGAGAGGTGCAGCAATGGTGCTAAAGTCTCTCACAAAGCGCCTATAGAAACCAGCGAGTCCAAGAATACTCCTCACTTGTGTGACCGTTTTGGGCTGCGGCCAACTCTCAATAGCTTCAATCTTGGCTTTATCAACTTCAATTCCTGTGGTGTAACAACATAGCCAAGAAAAGATACTCGATTCGGTGCAAAAGGTGCACTTCCCAAGGTTACCAAACAAACGTGCATCACGTAGAGCATTAAAAAGAGCACGTAAATGTTCCAAATGTTCTTCCAAAGATTTGCTATAAATCAGTATATCATCAAAATAGACTACCACAAATCGTCCAATGAAAGCACGTAAAACTTCGTTCATTAGTCTCATGAAAGTACTAGGTGCATTAGTTAACCCAAAAGGCATGACTAACCACTCATATAGACCAAACTAAGTTTTAAATGCTGTTTTCCATTCATCTCCCAATTTCATACGAATTTGATGGTATCCACTATGCAAATCAACTTTGGAGAATATTGTAGAGCCACTCAATTCATCAAGCATATCATCTAGCCTAGGAATAGGATGGCGATAACGATTAGTAATATTATTAATGCCTCTACAATCAACACACATACTGTGACGTACCATCCTTTTTAGGCACTAGTATAATAGGAACAGCACAAGGACTAAGAGATTCGCGTATATAACCTTTGTCGAGCAGCTCTGTACTTGGCGCATAATCTCCTTCGTCTCCTCTCGGAATTTGATAGAGGCAAGGTGTCCCGATGTTTCGATGAGATGGTGGCTATCGTTTCGTGGGAGTCGACCTTGACGATCCGACTACGAACGTCGAGGAGACGTCGCGCATAGCAATCGCTAAACCAACTTCGAGGGTTATTGACCACGCGAACACGGTCAACGACCACGAGGGCCTGTTTCTGCGAGCAAGCGAAGAACAATCAAGAAACTGAGATTGCAATCTGGATATTGCGAATATAAGATGAAAGCTTTATTGATCAAGGTGGGGTTACGTGGCGCCATTGTCAGTCGTTGAACACAAGCGAAATCGCGAAGTTGCAGCTATGGCGAACTTTTAATCTAAACAAAACCCCAGGTCTAAGCGGTGCCCTAAGGGCTGTATATATGGAGGAAGAGGGGGAATTTCGTGGCCCTTGGTGGAGGGGTCCGAAATCAACCCTAACTCTTGTTTCCCCACACATCTGGACTCCAAAACAGCCTATACTTAAGTATTTCGAAATTACATGGGCCTGGCCCAATAATAAGGTGACCCGGCACTTAGAATAGCCTATAAACGAATATTATGAAGTGGCATCTTGTATATTTCGTCCAAGGCCTCTTGCACTCATTAGGGTGGCTTCAAAGTCCTGGAATCATCACTTGTAACTCCGTTCTTGTTCCCCTTGCGCATGCCAACATCTCCATGCTTGAACTTGCTCCAAGGTTCATCTTTCTTGTCCATGGTAGGCCCTTCATTTGTAAGCAAAACAAATGTATCCAATTTAGGCAGCATCATATTCTCATGAACATTGGAATCGTTACCAAGAAGCGAAAGTACTGATAATTCAATTGGCGTCTTGTGAGCTCTAGTAATTAGTCCGATTATGTATAGCAGCGGGGGCTGTGGTTGTAACAATGGTATTGATGTCCTCATCATCCTCCCCTTCTTGAAATGAAGTCGTCCTCGATGAGCTCATCTTCCTCACCCAAATAAGGCTTCAAATCTGCAATGTTAAAAGTGGGACTAACCCCAAAATCTGCAGGCAGCTCAAGTTTATATGCATTATCATTTATTTTCTCTAACACCTTAAATGGACCATCAAGACGTGGCATTAGCTTTGATTTGCGCAAATTAGGAAACCTATCCTTACATAAATGTAACCAAACAAGATCTCCGGTGCAAAGACAACCTATTTTCTACCCTTATCTCCAGCAAGTTTATATTTAGCATTCATACGCTCAATGTTTTCCTTAGTTAACTCATGCATTTTAAAATCAATTCAGCACGTTCTTTAGCATCAAAATTAACCTTCTCCGAAGATGGAAGAGGCAACAAATCAATAGGTGCACGAGGTAGGAAGCCATACACAATTTCAAAGGGCACATCTTAGTAGTAGAATGCAATGAGCGATTATAAGCAAATTCAATATGAGGCAAGCATTCTTCCCACATTTTCTTATTATTCTTCAAAACAGCCCTAAGCATAGTAGACAATGTTCTATTGACTACTTCAGTTTATCCATCAGTTTGGGGTGACAAGTAGTACTTAAAAGCAGTTTAGTCCCCAACTTAGCCCATAAACATCTCCAAAAGTGGCTAAGAAATTTAGTATCACGATCTGAAACAATAGTATTTGGTACACCATGCAAGCGAATAATTTCACGAAAGAACAAATCAGCAACATTAACAGCATCATCGCTTTTTGACATGGTATAAAGTGTGCCATTTTCGAGAATCTATCCACGACAACAAATATGCTATCCCTCCTTCTTTGTTCGAGGTAAACCTAAAACAAAGTCCATAGATATATCCTCCCAAGGAACACTAGGCACAGCAAAGGCATATATAAACCATGAGGATTGAGTCGTGACTTAGCTTTTTGACATGTAGTGCAGCGAGCAACAAAGCGCTCAACATCCGTCTCATCTTTGGCCAAAAGAAATGTGTAGCAAGTATATCCTCCGTCTTCTTGGCGCCAAAGTGTCCCATTAAGCCTCCTCCATGCGCCTCCTGCAACAACAAAAGACTTAACAGAGCTAGCAGGAATGCATAGCTTGTTAGCACGAACACAAAACCATCATTAATAACGAACTTGTTCCATGTTCTTCCTTCTTTACAATTCTGCATTACATCTTTAAAATCAGCATCATGCACATATTGATCTTTGATGGTCTCCAAACCAAATATTTTGAAGTCAAGTTGTGAAAGCATAGTATAGCGACGAGACAAAGCATCGCATAACATTTTCTTTACCCTTCTTGTGTTTAATGACATAAGGAAAGTCTCAATGAATTCAACCCATTTAGCATGTCTACGATTCAGTTTAGCTTGACTTTTAATATGTTTCAAAGATTCATGATCAGAATGTATAACAAATTCTTTGGGCCATAAATAATGTTGCCATGTCTCTAAAGTCCGAACAAGAGCATATAATTATTTGTCATAAGTAGAATAGTTCAGACTAGGCCCACTCAATTTTTCAGAAAAGTATGCAACAGGTTTGCCATCTTGTAATAACACACCTCCTAATCCAATTCCACTAGCATCACATTCAAGCTCAAAAGTCTTATTAAAGTCAGGAAGTTGGAGTAAAGGAGCATGTGTCAACTTATCTTTCAATACCGTGAAGGCTTCTTCACATGCGGTACCCCAAATAAAAGGCACATCCTTCTTTGTAAGCTCATTGAGAGGTGCAGCAATGGTGCTAAAGTCTCTCACAAAACGCCTATAGAAACCAGCGAGTCCAAGAAAACTCCTCACTTGTGTGACCGTTTTGGGCTGCGGCCAACTCTCAATAGCTTCAATCTTGGCTTTATCAACTTCAATTCCTGTGGAGTAACAACATAGCCAAGAAAAGATACTCGGTCGGTGCAAAGGTGCACTTCCCAAGGTTACCAAACAAGCGTGCATCACGTAGAGCATTAAAAACAACACGTAAATGTTCCAAATGTTCTTCCAAAGATTTGCTATAAATCAGTATATCATCAAAGTAAACTACCACAAATCGTCCAATGAAAGCACGTAAAACTTCGTTCATTAATCTCATGAAAGTACTAGGTGCATTAGTTAACCCAAAAGGCATGACTAACCACTCATATAATCCAAACTTAGTTTTAAATGCTGTTTTCCATTCATCTCCCAATTTCATACGAATTTGATGGTATCCACTACACAAATCGACTTTGGAGAATATTGTAGAAACCACTCAATTCATCAAGCATATCATCTAGCCTAGGAATAGGATGGCGATAACGAATAGTAATATTATTAATGCCTCTACAATCAACACACATCATGACGTACCATCCTTTTTAGGCACTAGTATAATAGGAACAGCACAAGGACTAAGAGATTCGCGTATATAACCTTTGTCGAGCAGCTCCTGTACTTGGCGCATAATCTCCTTCGTCTCCTCTGGATTGGTGCGGTATGGTGTGCGGTTGGGTAGCGATGCACGGGAATTAAGTCAATTTGATGCTCAATCCCTCGAATAGGTGGTAATCCGGTGGCACGTCTTGTGGGAAGGCGTCGGCGAACTCTGCAAAATGTTAGTGACAACAGGGGCAAAGAGGAAGGCCGTCCTCGAATGAAAATAATGCCTCTTTGCACACTAAAGCATAGCAAACAGATTTGCTAGAATCTAGCTCATCAATATCAGATTTGGTGGCAAATAAACATGCACTTTTCAGTTTAATTTCAGAAGCAACATTAGATGGTTTATTATTAGGCTTCATTTGTTGCTCAAATTCTTTTGCCACAATCTGATTTTCACTCTTATTTTCTCTGTTTTGCTTTATTAGCTCTATTAATATCATCTTTCAAAATGGAATCAGGAGTCATAGGAAGCAAAGTAATATTTTTATCCTTGTGAACAAGAGTATACTGATTGTTTCTACCATGGTGTACAGAATTTTTATCAAATTGCCATGGTCTACCAAGTAATAAGGAACATGCTTGCATAGGTACCACATCACAATCAACATAATCAGCATATGTAGAGATACTAAAATACACACGAGCGAGACGTGTTACCTTAACCTTGCCGCTGTTGTTGAACCATTGGATGTAGTAAGGATGTGGATGTGGTCTTGTGGTGAGAGAAAGCTTCTCCACCATATCCATGCTAGCCAAGTTGTTGCAGCTCCTCCATCTATGATGGCCTTGAATAGAGCGTTCCTTCACAACTCCTTTGTATGGAACAAGTTATGCCTCTGATTTTGCTCAGCTTGTGTAACCTGCACACTCAAAACACGTTGAGCAACTAAACATTCATACCTGTCGGCATCTTGGCAGCCATTTATTGGGTCTCATGATCGAATCATCTCCACCGTGTTCTTCATGTGTAATAAGAGCCAAAGTCTCTTCATCATAGTCACTAAGCGGACTCATACCCACCATCCTCAATAGCAATCATCACCGCTGAGATTGGCATTCTCTGTAAAATGTCCTCTTCCTTACAACGACGACAAATAATATCACTTGTGTGCCCTGTTGACGCCATGGAAGAAGAAGAGCTCGTGTAGGCCCAAAGGTGTGCTCTTGGCGAGATAGTGGTGGTTGTGCCCACCTTTCTTGTATCACGGTTGGAGGTGGCAGCCGGCGGAGGTGCGGTGTAGTAGAGCGTGTGGAAGTAGATGATGCACGTGTTGTCCATGATGAAGGTCGACCTGCGAGAAAAGTTAGTTCGCGCCAGCGCTGTCGATCCTGCACTTCACGTTCAGCTTTACAAGCAAGATGGAATAATCGAGTGATATTATTATAATCCTTGTAGTCTAGAATGGTCTGAATCTCTCTATTTAATCCACCCAGAAAGCGTGCAAGCATAGCTTCATTCTCCTCAACAATACCACATCTAATCAAGCCGGTTTGTAATTCTGATAATATTCTTCTACGAATTTTTCCTTGTCTTAAGCGCTGCAATTTTGAAGTAATTCACGCTGATAATATGGTGGAACCATGAGCACGCATAGCAGTTTTCAAAGCAGCCCAAGTAGCTGGAGCAGGATATAATCTACAATGTTCAGACCACCAAACACATGCAAAGCTAGTGAAAGCACAAACAATGACAGGAACACGTCTCTCCTCGGGATATTGTAAACATGTAAATCGTTGTTCAGTTTCTAATTCCCAAGTAAGATATATATCAGGAACATATCTACCCTCAAATGGTGGAATATTCAATTTCAGTTTAGGGAGATGGTCATGATCTTGTACTGAAGGGAGCCGAACATTGCCATTATTTGCATGTGGGCGACCTGGTGGTTGTGGTGCTGGTGGTTGCACGTAGTTCGATGTTGATCAACCTCATCCTCGTAAGCTCTCACATAATCATCCTCCCCATGCAGCAGCAGGAGCCCTGAAGTATCAACAGCAGCACCAGCAGCAGCGGTGAAGAGGGACACGGGAAGCTCGGCGGAGGGCTGTTTCGCGATGTGGAGGTAGTCCTTGTTGTTGTAGTAAAGG
>JAHIAM010000823.1:0-22209 GCA_021605205.1 Aegilops longissima
TGTGTAACCCTAACCCTATCAGGTGTCTATATAAACCGGAGGGTTTTAATCTGTAGGATGAACAACAATCATACCATAGGCTAGCTTCTAGGGTTTAGCCTCTACGATCTAAATGGTAGATCTACTCTTGTACTACCCATATCATCAATATTAATCAAGCGGGGTAAGGGTATTACCTCCATCGAGAGGGCACGAACCTGGGTAAAAACATCGTGTCCCTTGTCTCCTGTTACCATCCGCCTAGGCGCACAGTTCAGGACCCCCTACCGAGATTCGCGTTTTGACTCCGGCAGGGACCATCTCAGGTAGCTGGGAGTGGCAGCGTCAGTGGTGGCGATTGTCGATGTCAAAACGGCGGATCTCGAGTAGGGGTCCCAGGCGTGCGTCTAAGGCTAATGGTAATAGGAGGCGGGGGACACAATGTTTACCAGGTTGGGCCCTCTCTGGACCCTACTTCCTGCTTGATTGATCTTGATGATAGAGTAATACAAGAGTTGATCTACTGCAGATAAAGGCTAAACCTACAAGCTAACCTGATTATGATTGTTGTTGTTCGGACTAAACCCTCAGTTTATATAGACACCTGAGAAGAACTGGGGCTGCAGTGATTGGGAGGAGATCTTGCATATCAGATGCCAAGCTTGCCTGAGATAGTCCCACCGGACAGGGCAGTCTTCAATCTTTTGATCAACAGTCGACCAAGGTATATGAGTCGGCTGTCCGAGGACCCCTAATCCGGGACTCCCTCGGTAGCCCCTGGACTCAGGCTTCAATGACGAGGGTCGCCAGCGATTGTCGCCCGGCATTGCAGGAGGTTCCTCCTCTGAATACTCCATAAAGGTTTTGAACACAAGGATCGTCGACTCTGCAAAAAATTCTACATACCACCATAAAAATACAATATCCACAAATCTAATCTGCAGACAAATTTCATAGCGTGACATCACGCCCACGGCCAGTCATTATTGAACCTTTTCCTCAACCAACTACTGCACATATTGCGAGGTGGTTTTCTTAGCACGTCTTGTCGAGCGAGACCGCGTTCCCCTTATCGCGAGTTCTCATCAATACGGGTGTGGGTAACAACGGCGCCATCAATCCTGGCGCTTGGGGAATAAGCGAGCTTGCCGAGCAAATGTGGGCCTTGAATCCCTGCTACCTTTATAAGGATAAGGACTCCTTTTTGCACCGCTTTCTTATTCTGATCCATTCCCCTTCGCTCCACCTCGAGTTCCAACACCCAAGGCTCGGGCTAAGTGCTTAGGACCTTCAATCATGTGGGATCCAACCGTCAAGGCTGGTGGATGTCCTCTTCTATCACGAGAGGAGGACATCAAGAAAGCTAAGAAGAAGCGGTGTCGATCGCGAAATCTCGTACAGGGCTGCTGCTCAAGGGCAGGTCATCCCCACTCCAGAACCCAGAGGTGTCGTATTTTTCCACTTCCTCCAAGGGCTAGGCTTTAGTCTTTGATCGTCTCCAACGTATCTATAATTTTGATTGCTCCATGCTATATTATCTACTGTTTTAGGCAATATTGGGCTTTATTACCCACTTTTATATTATTTTGGGACTAACCTATTAGCAGGAGGCCCAGCCCGATTTGTTGTTTTATGCCTATTTCGGTGTTTAGAGGAAAAGAATATCACATGGAGTCAAAAGCGGAGCGAAATCAGCTGGAGAATTTATTTTGGAAGGAAACCCACGATGGACTTGGACTCACGCCCGGAAGATACGGGAGGTGCTCACGAGGAGTGTGGCGGCCCCTGTCTAAATGGGGCCCCAGTAGCTCCTGACGTACTCCTTTCACCCATATATACCTCATTGCCCTAAAACTTATAGAACAGAAGATAGATCGGGAGTTCCGCCGCGCAAGCCTCTGTAGCCACAAAAACCTATCGGGAGCCGTTAGGCACCACAGCGGAGGAACCCATCACGATGCCATCTTCATCAACCAGCGCTATCCATGGACGAGGAGAGTGGTTCACCCTCGGGGCTGAGGTATGTACCGGTAGCTATGTGTTTGATCTCTCTCTCTCTCTCTCTCTCATGTTCTCTCTCGTGTTCCCTCTGTGGCACGATCTTGATGTATCCCGAGCTTTGCTATTGTATTTGGATCTTATGATGTTTCTCCCCCTCTACTCTCTTGTGATGATTGAGTTTCCCCTTTGAAGTTATCTTATCGGGTTGAGTCTTTTATGAGAACACTTGATGTATGTCTTGCCGTGTTTATCTGTGGTGACAATGGGATATCATGTGCCACTTGATGTATGTTTTGGTCACCAACTTGCGGGTTCCGCCCATGAACCTATGCATAGGGGTTGGCACCGTTCTTGACTCTCGGTAGAAACTTTAGGGGCACTCTTTGAAATACTTTTATGTTGGTTGGATGAATTTGAGATTGTGTGATGCATATCGTATAATCATGCTTACGGATACTTGATGTGACAATGGAGTATCTATGTGACATTAGGGTTTTGATTGATTTGTGTCTTAAGGTGTTATTCTAGTACAAACTCTTTTATAGATCGATCCAAAAGAATAGCTTTGAGGTGGTTTCGTACCTACCATAATCTCTTCGTTTGTTCTCCGCTATTAGTGGCTTTGGAGTGACTCTTTGTTGCATGTTGAGAGTTGTTATATGATCTATCTATGTTATTATTGTTGAGAGAACTTGCACTAGTGAAAGCATGAACCCTAGGCCTTGTTTCCTATCATTGCAATACCGTTTACGCTCACGACCTTGCTGTTTTTATATTTTCAGATTACAAAAACCTATATCTACCATCCATATTGCACTTGTATCACCATCTCTTGGCCCGAACTAGTGCACCTATACAATTTACCATTGTATTGGGTGTGTTGGGGACACAAGAGACTCTTTGTTATTTAGTTGCGGGGTTGCTTGAGAGAGACCATCTTCATCCCTCGCCTCCTACGGTTGATAAACCTTAGGTCATCCACTTGAGGAAATTTTCTACTATCCTACAAACACTGTGCACTTGCGAGGCCCAACAACGTCTACAAGTAGAAAGGTTGCGTAGTAGACATCAGTCTTGATCCCTTTGTTAGAGGGCTTATGTTCTATTACGGGCTCGATTTGCATGATCTAGCTCCAGATTCCATCCTTCACATCTCGTCGTTTATCATCGTGTGTGAGGCCTTCCTCCGCATCACCCCACACTTCGGCTTATGGCTCAAGACCTTCAATGTGAAGCCGAAGATGATCGGTGGGGCGACTGCCTTGAGAATCTTGGAGGTGCCATAATAAGCAAAAGCGTCGATGCTCTATTGCCAAAGGTGCCTTCCGGAGATGTCAACTTATGGCAGCGGGGGTGGTTTTACATCACAGCTCCCCAAAGTACTAAGTAGGTAGCTGCCCCGCCTTCCGTTCGGGCCCCCGCTACAAGCGGCGTCATGGGTCAACAAGGGGCTGGGCTGGGGCGATTAATGGCGATGTCGACATTGTAAAATCGCATCAGAGATCTCCTCAAGGGAGATGTCGGTCTTATCAAGGTAATGCAAGTTATGCTAGTTAAATCGGGTCCTGCCATGCCAGCGTCGATCTCTCCGTATGTGGGAGTTCAACCGGAAGGACGCGAACTATTCAGCAATTCTTTGGCATGGCCTTTCGAAGAGATGTATGGGTTGTTCTTGGGATCACGAATAAAGTGTCCGGACACCACCCGAGGATGCAGGTCTCAAGCATAATCGTCCGAGATACCCGCGTAAAGTAATTCTATGGCGAACTTGTTGTCCTTTTATTTGTCACAACATCATTACGAAAAAATCGCTCTTGGCGGGACTGGATAAAAATGGCGAAGATGATCGGTGTTCGGCCCCCTTCCTAAGGCTCACGGATCTGTACTAGCGAGGATGCTTGAGCACGCACTTATCAAGTGCCCTTAGGAGAACATAAAGGGAGGAATAAAGAAGCGAAAGCGCATTACTCATCAAACCGGGAATTAGTGTCTCCACGGAGGAGGATAATTGGGAGAAGAATCTAGAATCCCTCTCCCCAAGGAAGGAAAGGACCGCCTCTGAAGACTTGGAAGCGAGGGTTTCCAAGCGAGGAAGAAACCTTCGCCCGAGGGGCCTGCTTGAAGGGCATCACTTACGCGCATCGTGCCCGCAAGAAGGTCAACCCTCCAGAGCATGTAAGTGAACAAGAGTACTTTTTGGTAAATATATCCTGCTTCATCTCACGAGGACTATAACTGATGTTATGTCTTGCAGGTCGGATCGTAGCCCTTCTCGGCGAGTTCGTCTTGAGGATCTTCTTAGGAGATGATGGAGGCCAACGCCTCCCCATGTCTCCCGCCTCATTGGGCGGATGACCTGAGTGTACGTCATGGAGGATTTCTTCTGATCCTCCAAGGCCAAGTAACCCTTGACCACCGAAGTCCAGTATTGGCTCCTAAGGAGGCAACGAGAAAGAGTCGGGACTATCTGTGCACAACGGGCCTTGATGGGTCTTCCGGAGCAAGTGGCTATCTCGAGAGCGTCGTGCTTTAATGGAGTACGGTGGTTGAGAGATTTCATCCGCCAAAGTGGGTTGCATGAAGCTTTTCACGAGCCTGCTAAGTGGCTTTGAGAGTGCAGTGAGTAACATATATATTTTTTGACGGTACCGCACATGCTAGGTGTGCTCTATAAAGATAGTAGCCCTGAGACTCCAGTTTGCTGTCAAAGGCGGCAAGCAGAGGATCATAATCCCAAATAATGATCGCGCTGCTTACATGTGCGGTAATTTGAGGTCGGTGGCTGGCCAGGCTGCTGGAGTTGCCGACATCACACTTGTGAACAAAGCGGCAGCGAGGCACAAGGTATGTATTTTCGTGTGGTCAACAAATATTAAGAGGCATGATGCTAGTATCTATAATATGTTGTGACTGCAGTTGGAAGCTGACGCCGTGGAGACCCTTTGGTAGGAACTTGCGAAACCAAGGAACAAGCGGAGGAAGTAATCTGGCCGCCCTAAAGTGGTCGAAGAGTTAAAACGCCACAGGCTGCTCATCGCCAGAGCAAAGATAAAATAGACAAGATGGCTGTTGAGCTGAAAGATGCCGTCGGCCGATATGAGCTTCTTGAAAAGGAAAGCCAAGCGAAAGTGGCTGACCTGAAGAAAGCCATGGAAGCAGCCAAGGAAACCTGCTCTAAAATCAGAGCGGCGAAGGAGGAGCTCCGTCAAGCCGGAGATATCACGCCTGGAAAGCCCTTTTTGTTGTGGATGAAGTTCGGAGATCCGAAGTATGGCCCTCTGGATCAATTATGGAGTGTTGCAGATGCATACTTGGACTTGGCAATGAGTGCTACTGATGCGACTAAGTTTTTCAAAAATCGGAAAGATCATGAAGTGGAAGGTTGTTACGGTGCGATTCGATTGCTCCAGCGTCGCTGCTGTTAAATGAACAAATGGCGAGTGGGCGAGCTCCATAGGTTGTCCGGGACTTTCCATGAGGTTTGTCGTGGATCACTTTGGCGGAACCAAGGCGAATAGTTATTTGGTTTTAGTGCTAGCGATTCCTTGGTGTTATGCGCATATCAACGCCCGTAAAGAGGTCGGCGTGCATAGAGGTGCGTGGATGGCTCTTGCCGTGTTAAGACATCTTGGGCGAGATGGAGGCCACCGTTATTGCAACCGAGAGTCGGTAGTGAAGCCAGGTCGACTGAGCACTATTTTGAAGAAGTCCTAGAAGGCGCTCATTTAATAGAGGCTCAGTGCTCGAAGAATATCATGTTTGAGTGACATGTGTCCCAATTATAAAAACAATGCTATTTGGATTATAAAGGTTGTGTTTATACTTTTGCCTGAAAGTATTATGATGCCTCCTGTGCGGCCGTTTATGTATGTAGATAACCTGAAAGTTTGCGATTAAATCGACTTATTTACGCACATAATCTTGGGTGTTGAGCAGCGTATTCACACTTGATCCAACGTCTTGGTCCATTAAGGAGGTGATAGCGCGGCGAACAAGGCAATCAGACTATATAGCTTTAACACTTTCACTTAGCCATAGGAGTTTGATGGCGGGGCTACTATATAGCCTCTGGTACTTCCGGACTGATCCGAATACGGTGCACGTACATACATGATGTGACACTCCAAAAATTTTCATTTGGTTTTCAGCAGATCCTTTGTGTGATTTGAAGGAGGCTATTCAAAATCTTTTAAAAAGACTCTCCTTCTAAAATATTTTCTTCTATGTCAAAATCTTTATTTTGTGTTATCCTCAACCTTGATGTTTGACTTTGAAGGTTTTTCATTGGTGTGACTCATCACAATTTATTTTAAAAGTTTTTCAATTAAAAAGAAATCCTAAGGGTTTTGGTTATTTCTTTTATCCCAACCATACTTTTTTTTCATACCTCATGTTAAAATTTTCTTCCAAAACACCTCCCTCCACTTTGGGTCAAGTCTAGTGGCCAATCCTAGCAAGTTCAACTCATTTTTGATTTTTATTCCATTTATTTTAACCCCAAAACTATTTTTGTCTTTATTTTTGGACCTAGGTGATTTACAAAGGAAGTACCAAATTTCTTGTGAGTTTTGATCTCAAACCAACTCCTCTGACTAGTCCTTACTTTTAACCTAGATCCATCAAGATCCACTCTTCCATAATTCAAAATTTTCAAGTTTTGCTCACTTTGCAAGTTTGGGCCAGATTCATCATTTTGGTGAAATTCATATTTCTCTTCTCCAAAAATTCTACCAAAAGTCAGAGCAGCCCCAGGTGCATTGAGAGGCCACCTCACCAAGATCAGCTCGAGATAAATTTCCCACATGCCATAATCATTCCGCGAACACCTTGCGAGCCTTTATGCTGTTCGATTTGAGAAAAATTCGAGAGTTTTAGGTGTTGATTGGCGTCGATTATCGTTTTCTTGAAGTCTTGACATCGATCTCACGATTACTTTCATGGCCTCTGTCTGCTCCCCCTCCTTATCCAGTGCCATACGCTCTCTTGGGCCAGGCGCTTGAGGTAACCGATTGGCGGCGTGCCTTCATGGCGCCACGCAACCTGCGGTGGCGAGCCACCGTGGCGGCGGCGAGATCAGCTACAGCTGTCGGCGCCGTCAGCTTCCGCCAAACCACCCGAGCCTCAGCGTAGCCATCTGCTCCCCTACGCGCACCACAGCACCGTCGCCATGGCTGGCGAAACGAGCCACGCTCTCTGCCCGCCGGCAGACCCGATACACCGTTCCGTCGAAACCACGAAGCAAGTCTAATCTAACCAAGTTTAGCGTTTGGCGTAACGATGAATCATCACGTTGATGCCCAGCTACCTAAAACACACGACCACCTTTGCCTGCGCGTAATCTTCACGGCTATAAATAGCCACCCCGAGCTCGCCTTATGACCGGCTTCCTCCGCCACCTCACGGAAGCCCGCCCTAGCCGCTAGGAGGACCCGAAGAGGTCTCCTTCTCCGTCTCGGCCGCCCGATCCGCCTCGGGCTCCAACTCGATCCACTCGGGTGAGGCCATCCCGACTCCCAAACCACGTCCGGTAGCCCTCTCGTGCACCGATTACTCTAACGAGCTCAATTTAACCTTCGCATCTCTACCCGGCGAGATCCTGCGCCCGAACCACCGTCTGCCGGAGTTGAGGCCGCTATTGACGTGGAGCCACCGTTGACCGACTCCACCACCCACAGGTGCGGAAGGACCCAAAGGAACCCGTAGGTACCTTCCCTCCTCCTAACTTCGCTGGCGACCACCGCAAGCTTGAGCTGGTGGCCTCATATCTCTCTGTTTGAAAATTCAAACACGGCGGGTGGGACCCTCGTCGACTTTTGCCTTTACGAACGTTTTCTGAAAGCGCTCAAGGCGAGAATCGCCTCCTGTCGTGGAATTGTCATGGCAGATGTCCTCGTGAAAGGACTTAGTCGCGGAGGCCATCGTGCGGGTTAACTTAGAGGTTAAGCGGACACAAAGACACGGGAGTTTATACTAGTTGGCGCCGATGAAGGAAAAGCCTCGTCTGGTTGTGATGGGATTGATGTGATTTGACGACTAAGGGAGCAATAACCGCCTAAGCCTCGAATTATGCATCCTTAATCCGCCGCGGGTCGTCCCCTTATATACGGGTTGGCCTTGGCGGTCTCTGAAGTCCGATCCGGCTCATACAAGTGTCGGCTCGGTCTCTTCTCTCTTATCTTACAGCTCAAGTTACAAGATTAAGGCGGTTTACATGACTGGACCCTAATCCGTCTATGGGCTTTGGGCCTCCTCCATGGGCCCTGATTATGGACGAGGGTAACCCGGCCCCTTCAGGGTGGTTTACACTCGGTAATTATATCCCCAACATTAGGCCCCAGATTGACTTGAACCGGTTCATGTTAATCTTCAACATCTCTAGGAAACTCTTGATCTCCCTTCATATTTACGTAAACGCCATCTGCTTGAACCGCGTAGCGTCATCCTCCGATCCCGTGTCAGCGCCTTGGCGTCATCTTTAATAAGAAATCAAACATTAAGATTCCCTTTCATTTACTGCTATCCGGAAATCGAAGCGACCGCTGCGTCGTCGCGCTTTGACTCCTCGATTCGCGCTTTGTTAATTGCTCCGGTCCCTTATAAATAGACCGGCAGGCCCTTCTCTTCTTCTTCTTCGCTCTTCTCCTTCCTCGCGGCGCTCCCGCTCTTGAAGATCCGCCGTCGCCGCCGACCTTCGACCTCCGGCGTCGGCGCTAGGCGTACATCAACCTGACGGACGAAGCTCTTTAGCACTCCTCGCCGCTTTCGGCGCTTATCAGATGAGTCCCTTTCAAGCCCTAGATCCCATCTGAAGATCCTGTTCATCTCGTAGTTCATAGGTGTTCATATCGGTTTCTTCATACACCTGCTCTGCCATGGCCGTATAACTCAACCGTACCATACATCTGTGCGGTGTTGACCTTACTCATCGGTTTGACTCTTTATGCATCTTTCCTTTTGCTCAGATCCTCTAGTTTAGCATGCGAACCTTCCTGCTCTTTATGAGGAGGCTTGCATAGGTCGTAGAAGTTTTCTTCTTGAAACTTCGGTAGATCTAGATTACTTCCATTCGCATGTGAAAACTGTTTACATCACACTTAGTAGATTTATCAGTTCTGTCTCTTTTGGCGGTTTAACTTTTGATAGCTAATCCGTCACTCCATTAGTCCTCAGTTAAACGCGAATTGAAAGCTAGCAGCCAAATTGCGGTTTAATCATTGTATAATGCACTGAACCTTATAGCGGTGAACCGTTTTTCCTTTTCTTTGATGATTTAGTCTTCGGAATGGCCCCTCAATTCTCAGCTTGCAATTGGGTCGGTCCAAGATCAACTGAAAGCATAACTCAATAGCTCGTCTGCTGGCGCCTTGGCTCCAAAAATGTCCTCCACTGGCGTGTTAGGATGGCGAATGCCCCGAGCCTCAAGAAGGAGAAGTAATTGTGTTTATGCAGCACTTAGACCGGGGATTCTGCCGCCCGGTTCAAAATTCTTCGGGGCGTCCTTGCAAGTTTAAACTCCATCCATGAGGATATTGGCCCGAACTCTGTGTCAAACATATGCAATTTTCAAGTCTTACTGTGAAGTCTATCTTCAGAAGAACCATCTGTGGAGCTGTTAAGGTTTCTTCCACTTGAACCGTCGTCTGAAATTTTACGATGGTCCCAACACGAGCTGGGCGGCGTTTCAATCAGAAGAGGAAGGAAGTGGACTTTCCTCACGCCAAACACCACAGCCATCCAAAAGATTGGAACCAAACCTGGTTCTCTGCGGAAAACTGCTCACCTTAGCGAGAATCCTTTGCGGGTTACCGTCCTCACGGCTCGGCAACCATCATCCCTCTGCCTCACGGCTTAACGCCGGCGGAGCGGAAGAACTTGGCGCCTCAAATTATCAAGCTCCGGGCTCTAATGGCCTGTAAGCAACGGTGTGGACCTTGTCTTGGTGTTGGGTTTCTTGGGGCGTCTTGCCACTAAGCCGCCGGCGGATTGATGCTGAAGTACTGGCAGCCTCAAAGACCCTCAAAGGCGTCACGAGCTGCCCATAAGCGAACTTGAGTCCGAAGATTGTAAAGAAGATGCTTGATGAACCGATCTCCGTGCGCCCTAACGGGTTGGCTCCATTCTGTGTTGCCAACAAACCGCCGTGATAAGCTCTACTCACCACTTTTGGGCCCTTAATATTTTGTTGATCGCATTAATCCTTGTTACTTCTCGGTGACAGCTCATGCAGGCGTACTAAACCGGCTCGGGCGCGTGTGTAAAGTCAAAGGCCACCAGAAAGCAGGCAAGAAGAAAACCGCGAGTCCTCACGATCCGCGGAGGGCGAAGAATCGAAGCTGAGTAAAACTTGATATTCTTACGAGGAGCCGCCGTAAACCGACTTTCCGCTGTGTTTCTTCTTGCTTATGATTTGTCCCTTTTATTCCTTTCTTGACAATTTTACCTCCCGGGATGATCTGAAGCCGGTCATGCCGACCTTGTTGAGGTAATCATTCTTTCTTCGAATCCGACCTTGCGGTTAAAAGAATTCGTCGCGCCGTCCGGAAAGTGAAAAAATATCATTCTGTGCTTACTTGAATCAAATCTTTCCTTGAAGACACAGCAATTTGAAGGCGCCCGTCGACCCGACACGATGTTGCGGATTACCTCATCCGGTTTACCGGACACACCAACCAGGCGTCGTCGGAGGTGACTTGTTCTCTGGCGTTATCCCTAAAGGTTTCTTCGATGTCCTCTCAATCCGTCGACCCGAATTATCAGGCCTCTTCCAACTCTTGGCGGTTCATCAACCGCAAGCGCCTCCGCTGAAAGTTGCGCAGTGCATCTGCTGTCAAAATCAATTCGGTTTAATTGCCTTGGTCGATTTGTCTTAATCAATTCTGAATATTGCAGCACCAAGGCTCGCTTGAGTAAGCGAAAACCCTTGATCCTCTGCGGATGTTGATCGGAAAAGACCCGAGCAAACCCATGAAAATCCTGAAGTCACCAAAAATAGCTAGCGGCGAGTTGTGCAAGAGCGACATTGCTGATCCATGAAACTGAACCGGAGGCCCAAGTGGAAACCTGCATCCTGCTCCACGAGTCAGCCCGCAGGCGGGTGCGTGGCTGTTGAACGCCCGAGCGAATATGAAGGCACCAAGCCCAAAGAAGACCAATCCGGCCAGCCTAGTCAAAAATGATGATGTTATTGTGGCAGACGGCAGCTTCACCACTCCTGGCCAACGGTCGCTTTAGCAAAACACAGCGCCAAGGGCAGAGTCGCCACTATGAGTAAAGATAAGGGAAAACTGATCACAACTTACATGACAACTTCTCTGCCAAGAACTTCACTCCGGGTTTTGAACCGGCTCTATACCAGCCGTGACTTTGAAGCTGATGCAGTAAACACGTATGAAGGACGCTATGAGGTAATGAATTATATCTTTCTTGTACTTTGGCTGTATAGTAGCCCCCAAAGGGTCGGTTCAACTTAGCATAGTTAAGCAGGGACTTAACTTTGCATAAGAACATCGCTTTAAACTGCAGTGTGCTTAGCCCCCAAGGTCGGTTCAACTTAGCATAGTTAAGCGGGACTTAATTTCTGTATCCTCATAGCAAACCGAGATCAACTAGCCATTAGCCCCAAGTGCCAAGGTGAATATTTATATTGAGCTTGGGACTTTATAATGAAACAACTAACGTGCTCCCTTTGTTACGAGAATGAAATATACCGACAAACCGTGCAACTCAAGGACACTGCAAGCCAATCGGAAACTCAACAAGCGAGAAACCACTAAGGCCAGGGCGAATTGAAAACTGCCTTGGCCACTATGGAACAACTGAACTGAAGGTGGTATAAATCCGAGCAGGCCAAGCTGGGACCGAAGGCGGTTTGAAAAAGCAGGCGGAAGAAGTGAAACAGCCCTTAAACCGGTGGTGAAGAGCTTACGGACTCAAGCGCCAAGTGCATGCCATGACCTCTGCCATCTTTGGTAAGAAAATTTGCCTGATTATCTCAATTTTGATATTTCCGCGGTTTAACTGAGTTATAAGAAACCGGTGCGAGGCAAGCGTATTGCGCATATGGGCTCGATGTGCGGAAGAAGCTCAAGGCAGCTTATCGCTGATTGAGCAGCTGTATACGGCGTAGCGAGTCATATGTGCCACATCATACGACAACACGGCGCCGTCCACGATCGAGAGAGACCTTTGGACCGGCTGTCCATGGTTCGGGGCAACGAAGAGTTGAAGCGATCCGGCCGGGCTGGCACCCTCTGGCTCGACTCGCGCCAAAGGCGTGGATAAGCGGATCTTGATCCGGTGACATAACCAAAGGGTTCCCCAGCGCTCAAGAGAATGGTGAAGCCTTTGATAACGATGCCACAAGCGGATAACAAAGGAGATCGTCCGTGGCGAGTCAGCGGCCAGCAGCGAAGCCAACTGGCGGTTCACCGCTCTTTTATAGCGCAAATAACAAGCGGGTGGAGTTTGTCATTCCTGAAGTCGAGCCTTGTTCCTCAATCCGTAAGCACACTTATACCCCAGCGTTGATCGGCTGAGCTGATAAGTGAAGAAGCTGTCTTCGGGCCTTAACCGGATTGGTGGTCTACCAATGACTTCGGGCTTTGGGTGATGAAGAGGAAGAAGTTGAACCGGCGCCGAGCCCCTCTACCTCCGTCAACCTTGGCGAAGAAGCCTAATCCGTCAAGCGGGTGGCGCCTCGGAAGCTACTAGTCATACGCATACGCTAAACCACGGGCCTTGGAAGGCTTTGTAATAGGATAGTCGGCACTTTGTTTTGAACAATGCCTTTATGACCTCGATGCATATCCTTTGCATGGTAATCGTCTTTGTGGATTGATGAACCGTCAACTTAATTACTTTTTAGCGTCAGACGCCATGAATTAGCTTATCAATCTTGAGGCGGAGGTTGTATAAACCATGACCGTCAAAGGAGAAAACAACTCCGTGCTTAGAATGCGGTTTACCGTGTAAACCGTGTCGACATAACAAGCCCCTGTTACCCCATAATGGGATGTTAACGGAAAAATCAAAAGCGAACAAAACGCGGATTAAAAATGGACTTTATTAGTGAGCCGACAACTGAATCCGGTTTAAAAAGATTGTCGGTTTAAGAAGGTAAATAAAACTCAAATAACTGATACGAAAACCACATGGAAGCAAAGGCAATGATAAAAACCATTTGCAAGAAGAGGTTGTCTTGAGCGATCAGATGGTGTTACCATGGTGGACAGGACCAAGCTCCCCATAAGGTGTAGCGATGGTTCAAGGCAGCAGTCCCCTAGCGAAATCGTGGCATTATGCCGATCAAGTGGCATGGCAATGGTTGAGGTTCGACCAAGCCCCAAGTGATTCTATGGCCTTAGGCGACCAAGAAGCGTGACTGGTTGAGGCGTGACCATGTCCCCAAGTGATCTGGTGGCTTCGCCCATCAAAAGGTGTAGCATTGGTTGGGACACGACCAAGCCCCAAGTGACAAAACTTACGAAAAGCAAGACCAAGGTTAAACCGGAGGCGCTTTGCAACAACATCTCCATGTACCCAAACCTTGACTTTTACTGAGCGGATACCCGCTTTAGCAGGGATCCGGTTTATTGCTTTTATTCATAATATATACATTGTCTTAATATGTACATAAGTGGGCCGATGGCTCGGTATAATAAGGCCGAAGATGAGCTATGTTCCACGGCTGTTGGTCTCCTCTTCGGCGTGCGTGAGTCTATTAAGCTCTCGAACATCAATCAGATAGTATGACCCGTTGTACAGATTCTTGCTGACCACAAGGGCCCTTCCCAAGGTGGGGATAGCTTGTGCATATCATACATTCTTGAATGAGCGAAGCACCAAGTCTCCCTCCTGAAAGGTTCTTGTTCTAACCGCACATTGTGATACGGCGAAGATCCTGTTGGTAAATCGCGAGCGAGCAGCCGCCATGTCTCGCTCTTCATCCGGTCGATCCAAATCGTCTGCCGTCTTTGCCTCACTATCGGCCTCAACATAAGCCGCCCGCAGCGAAGCGAGTCATAGCCGGATATCGCGAGGAAGGACCGCCTCCGCTCCATAGACCATAAAGAGCGGTGTGTATCCGGTGGATCTGTTAGGGGTAGTATTGATACTCCATATCACGGATGGTAGCTCTTCTACCCAACAACCCGGCGTCCTCTCCAAAGGGACCATAAGCGGGTTTAATACCTCTCAAGATCTCTGATTAGCTCGTTCCGCTTGACCATTGGACAGCGGGTGGGCCTTGAAGAAACATCAAGCGGATGTGCTCTTGTTCACAAAACTCCTTCATGGCTCCCTTGGACAAATTGGTGCCATTGTCCGTGATGATCTTGTGTGGAAACCCAAACGGAAAATCACCTTTTGATGAACTGAACCCTTGGTGGCTGCGTCACACTTGCTAAGAGGCTCAGCCTCAACCCACTTGGTAAATTTATCGGCTGCCACCAACAGGTGGGTCTTCTTGTCCTTGGACCTTTTGAAAGGTCCAACCATATCAACCCCAAGTCATAGCGGCCAAGTAATTGGAATCATCCTCGATTCTTGGGCGGTACATGGCACGTCTGGAAAACTTTTGGCAACCATCACATCGTCGACCAGATCTTCCGCATCGGCATGGGCGATCAACCAATAGAAACCGTGGCGGAGCGCTTTGGCCGCAAGGATTTTGAACCGGCGTGGTGACCACAATCCCCTTCATGGATCTCACGCAATATCTCACGGCCTTCCTCGGGGACACTGGCAGCTGGCATACGCCCCGACGCTGCTGCGATGCAACTTCGCCCTTATATATAGTCATAGACTTAGACCGCGAACTATCACGTCCGGGCCAGCGTCTCATCTTACGGTAACTTCGCCCGGTTCATGTATGCCAAATAAGGGAGGCGTCAATCCGGAATGACATGCAAGGCCGCCACCAAGCTGAGCCTCCGGATCGGGAACAGCCAAATCAACTTCATCGGGAAGCTTAAGCGGCGGATTATGCGATTACATCAAGGAAGACATTAGGCGGGACGGTTTACGTTGAGAGCCCAGCCGACTTAGAGCATCCATAACCGTTCTTCCGGCCGGTCCGGATGGTCCACCTGATATCCTTTAAAATGTCACTGCAGCAATATCCACCTCCCGATGATGCGCAGCCATGAGTGGATCTTTGGAATCCCAAGTACTGATACTTCTTTGGGCCACCAAGTCGAAGTCACCAAAACACTTAACCGGCTTAGATTCATCTCCTTAGCCATCCAGGAACCATGGAGCAAAGCCTCATACTCGGCTGCATTGTTAGTACAGGGAACATTAAGCGAAGAACGTAGAACTTGTCACCTCGTGGGGAAGTTAATCGACTCGACCCAGAGCCTTCAATTGCTGGACCCATCAAAGTGGATGGTCCAATAGGTATGATCGGCTTTTCTTGGTGCTTGCAACTCCGTCCAATCATTAATGAAATCCACAAGTGCACGAGACTTTACTGCCGTCAAGAGGCACATACCTCAAACCGTCGGCCCAAGTTCTATAGCCCACTTAGCAATCCGGCCGGTCGCTTCCGTTTACGTATGATATCACCCAAAGGGCTAGGCCCGACCTTTGTGATGGGGTGCCCTTGGAAATATTGCTTCAGCTTCGACTTGCCATAAAACTCCATATACCAGCTTCGCCAATGCGGATATCTTTGTTTAGACTCAATGAGGACCTCGCTGATGTAATAAACGGCCGTTGAATCGGATACTCCTTCCTGCCTCCTTCCGCTCCACTACAATGGCTCAGTTGGCCCCTTAGCATTAGCAGCAACATATAACGAGGCGGCTCCTTGTCAATAGGGCGGCGAGAGCAGCGGGTTGGCCTGCGCTTTAAATCCTCAATGCTTCATCGGTGGCTGAACTCAAGCGAACTGATCCGTTTTCTTGACATCTGGTACAAAGGAATGGCCTTCTCTCCTAGGCGGTGATAAACCGGCTTAAGCGCAGCAATCCGACCTGCCAAGCGTTGGACATCATTGATACACTTTGGCTTAGCGAGGAGGTGATAGCTGTAATCTTCTCGGATTAGCTTCAATTCCTGTTGGACACAAGAAACCCAATAACTTGCGGAACACCAAAAACACACTTGGCGGGTTGAGCATCATCTTGTACACACGCAAGTTGTCAAAGGTTTCTCTCAAATCCTCAATCGGTGTTTCCTTCTTCCTTGACTTAACCACAATATCATCCACATAAGCATGCACATTACGGCCGATCTGTTTATGCAAGCAATTATGTATATAGCGTTGATAAGTTGCTTGGCGCTCTTGAGCCCAAAAGGCATAGATACATGAAAGCTCAAAAGGGAATTGATAAGCGCCGTCTTCTCCTGGTCCTTAACGCCATCTTAATCGATGATATCGAATATGCATCCAAAAATTCAAGCGCTCACAACCCGCCCGTAGCATCAATAATCTGGTCAATACGGGGGGCGAAAGGATCTGCTGGACAAGCCTTGTTAAGATCTGTATAATCCACACATGCCAAGTGCCATTCTTCTTAGGACCAACACGGATTAGCAAGCCACTGCGGATGGAAAACTTCAGCGATAAACCCTGCCGCTAAGAGCACAGCAACCTCCTCTCAATGGCCTTGCGCCTTTCCTCGTTAAACCGGCGAAGAAACTGCTTTAGAGTGCGTACTTGGGATCGACATTAAGAGTGTGCTCGGCGAGTTCCCTCGGTACACGGCATGTCGGAAGGCTTCCATGCAAAAATGTCGATTCTCACGGATGAACTTCGATGGCGCTTTCCTATTTAGGATCAAGTTAGCGCGACGGTGAACTGCTTGGACGAATCGCCGGGCACAAAATCAACAAGTTTAGTCTCGGCCGCGACTTAAACTTCAAATCCGGATCGTGCTCTTGTGGTTGGCTTCTTCAGCAGGGGTCATATCCGCGGATCAACATTGTCTTTATAATACTTTAACTCTTGGTGGCACAAACCGACTCGGCATAAACGCATCACCTTCCTCGCACTCCAACGCAATCGGCGGCTCCGTGAACCGTTATCGTCCCTTTGTGACCCGGCATTTTCAGCTGCAAACAAACATAACAAGGCCGTGCCATAAACTTAGCATAAGCGGCCGCCCAAACGAGCGTGGTAAGGGCTTTGGATTTTCACCACCTCAAGCGTCAATGTTTCCGATCTGGAGTCATGTTCATCTCAAAAGCTACCTCGAGCTATCTTACCGGCCAGATGCGCAGACTTGCTGGGCACCACACGTGAAATCTTGTGGGCGGCTGAGATGCCTATCGGTCAACCCCATACGTCGAAAAGTCTCGTAGTACAGGATGTTGATGCTGCTTCCTCCATCCATAAGCACTTTAGTGAACTTGTATCCTCCACGAGGTGCCACTACTAGGGCTAGCTGACCCGGATTGTAAACCGGGAGGATGATCCTCTCTACTCCATATAATAGGCTGCTCTGACCAAGCACGCAATGCTGTGCGGCGGTTCAACAACCTTGACCGCCCGCTTACGAAGTTTCGGTCTCGCCTGTCAAGCTGGTGGTAAAAACATGGTACTTGTCTGCGTTTAACTGCTTTGGATTACTTTGGTAACCCATTGCTGCTGTTGTTGATTGTAACCCCTTGGTTCTGATTATTACGATTGTTTTGATTGTCTTGCCGCCCGGATTACCACGAACCCTGGGCGGAACTTCCTCCACCGTAACCAGGCGGACCACGAACGCCGCGGGCCCTTGATCATACGGAAAGCATTAGAATTTTTGAACTCCTGCATAATATAACAATCTTTCGAGAGGTGGTTAGCGGTGTCTCCTTCGCCCATGCTTCGGACAAGGTTGATTCAATAGGTAATTCAAGCGCTCGGATTGTGACCTTGTGCACCGCCCGGTTTGACTGACTACCTTTGCGCCGCTGACCCTTGTCCTGTAGCGTTGGTGTTAGCTCTGAAGCCCATGTTACCGCTAGCCTTACGCTTGTTTCCCCATTGCTGCCGAATGATGTTCTGGCCTCTGGAGTTGCTATTACTGCTTTCCTTCCCTACTTACGTCATCCTCGGACTCGGGATCCTTGGTACTATCAGAATCAGCATACTTTACCAGCAGCCCATGGCGTGCCCATGTCATTACAAGCGCTTCATCGACCCAGCTTTAACTAGCGGTTCGAACCGGCGGTTGGCTTCTAAAGGTTAAGATAAGCGAATCAGGGTTGATCGATCGATGAATGTAAAACCTCTGAAGCGCGCGCGCAATGTGTTGTTGATTCTCCCTCTGCACTGCACACAAGCGCCAAATCCACCACAGACATGGGCTGTTTCTGGTGTCTTTGAAATTTTGAATGAACGGGTCCGTGGCTGGGTCCATGAACTAACTGGAGTTAGGTGGCAAATTTTTCAACCAAGTACGGGCCGTACCTTCCAACATCATGGTGAAATACTTACGCTGCGCAGCCGTCCACATCCAGCATCTCCATGGCCATCTCACAGCTTTCTATCCGCTTACAGAGCCAAATCGGCGGTGTAATTGTGCACCTTGCGAGAGCCCTTTGAAGTCCTTGAACAAGCGCACATTGCGTAATGCGAGGGGATGAGGCAAAGCACCCCAATGAGGCGGACGTGACCCCGGTTCAAAGATGGTCGAGACGAACCGGTAGAGCTGATGGTCCTCATGTTGCGCTGCTAACTTTCGGCCTCCCTGCGTGCCCTGGCGGTCCACCACCACTTGGCGTCTTGAAGCCACGGTGCGGGTTGTTGCCTCGGGCGGACCGTCTGCAGCGTTGCTTAATCTGGCGGTTCATCTGCGCGCGGCTATAACTCCGGCTTAGGCGGGGGTGGGTGGATCCGATCCGCGTATGAATATGCTTCTGCTGAGCGGGCCGTTCTGAGGAGATCCTTGACCCGGCGGGTTTCTACCGCTGTGGTGAATCGCCCTCGTCCGGAATCGCCTCAATCGCGCCGCAGCGCGTGAGTTATCCATCGGGTTGGAGTAGTGACCGGAGGTGTCTGCCGCGATCTGAAGCGCGCGGTGTGATGGCGAGCAGGTCTATCACGCGAGGCTGAACGGCGCGGCCGTCCCAGTGCTTCCGGCGGTTTACCACGGTGGCGGATTCTTTAGTCCCTGCTTACAGGGTATTGAAGAGCTCTCTTCCCTCGAAAACCGAAGGCAAACGAGATCTGTACTTCCTTTTCATGACTTCATGTGATGCACTCTGATCCAGCATGAGCCTATAAGCCTGTGCATCCAAAGCGGCTCGTTCCGCCGCCATCCTCATGTCCGCGGCTGCGAGATCCGCCTTAGCTTTAGCGATCTGTTCCTTCACCCTTGCAATCTCTGCGTTGTGCGAGTCTGATCCGCCGGGTTAGCCTCCGCCATGGCGCGCCAATCGTCAAATAATTCTGATAGAACTTGAGCGGCGGGCGTGCAGGGCCTCCTTCCCGGCTGCCACCACCGCTGCTGAACCGGCGGCGATGGGCGCCCTTGATCGAAGAGTGAAGCGTCGCTTGTGTACCCGCCATGAAAATTCCAACCCGGCTGGGCAGATCAAAGAGTCCGGAATACTCTCTCCGTCGGAATAGCCCCGATCGGCCATCTTGCAGCTGGTACAAAGACTTCGGTTTCCCGGCGGATGACTGCGTCGCCAGAGTAGACAGCGGTTTCGCTGTCGGATGCTGATCCGCCCTCATAGTCTCCGTGGGCGACTCCACAACTGCGGCTTGACGGCCGGTTTAGCCAGGGCAGGACTCTTCTTCCGCCCGCCGGAGCCGTCTCGGCAGGGGTCGGTGCGAGATGCGGCCAGGCCCTGGCTCGCCGATCTTGCCGATGAAAACGTGTATGTCACCAAAGGGACCCGGTACCGTACTCAATCAGGCCGGCCTCGGGGCCCGATCCGCATCGTCGATGTAGAGTTTGCTGACGACTCTTGGTCATCCGGCCCACAGCATAACCGAGGTCCTCTGAACTTGCCCTCTAAGATCATCAAACCGTCGTGCGATAGCCCACGGTGGGCGCCAACTGTCGTGGAATTGTCACGGCGGATGTCCTCGTGAAAGGACTTAGTCGCGGGGCCATCGTGCGGGTTAACTTAGAGGGTTAAAGCGGACACAAAGACACGGGAGTTTATACTAGTTACCCCTTCGATGAAGGAAAAGCCTACGTCTAGTTGTGATGGCATTGATGTGATTTCGACGACTAGGGAGCAATAACCGCCTAAGCCTCGAATTATGCATCCTTAATCCGCTGCGGGTCGTCCCTTATATACATGGGTTGGCCCCGGCGGTCTCTGAAGTCCCAATCCGGCTCATACAAGTGTCCGGCTCGGTCTCTTCTCTCTTATCTTACAGCTCAAGTTACAAGATTAAAGTGGTTTACATGGCTGGACCCTAATCAAGTCTCGGGCTTTGGGCCTCCTCCGTGGGCCTGATTATAGACGAGGGTAACCCGGCCCCTTCAGCGCGGTTTACACTCGGTAATTATATCCCCAACACCTCCCCTTAGAGTTGACGGGTTTTTAATCGAATCATTTTCTGTTTTTATAAGCTAGCCCCTGGAAACTTTCTATTTCATTATAGACAAGTCCCTGGGCTAAATCTTTAATAACTTTTAAACAAAAAATGATTTTTGATTGATTCTTTTTCTATCACCTTTATTTTCCTGTCTAGTTTTTTACCATATTTATTTGAAAAATATTTGGAACACTTTTCATGCACCACGGTATTTACGTTGGTACGTATTTTCTGTATACCGTAGATACCGGAGGAGGTGACGGAACCGCGAACTTCACCGAGCTAGACTCTGACTACTCCGAACCAGGTAAGCATGTTTGAACCTTTGATATGATGAGTGTTTTGCATGTTTGCATTGGGTAGTTAGTTCATGGCATGTTTATAAGCATTGCAGTAAGTGTTATATTGCATGCAAAATTGAGGCAAGTGAGCTTCGAAACTCCATATGTTATTTGAGGTGAGTTTACATGATCATGCGATGACATGAGAGGTGGTAAGATGGCAGTGTTGAATCATGCCAGCCTTATGCCAAACCATTCAACTCCAGTGTTAACGTGGATCAAGTCACGTTACCATTCGTTTCCCTTCCTGTACTACCACATGTTTTCCTGCAAGGAATATGGCTAAGTAAGTTGCAAACCTCTTTCCTGGTACACACCAAATAGAGAGGCCGTGATGAGGGTTCCATGGTCTGGATTAAAGCCGATCATCGGTCGGGGGCATGGGTGTTTCGGTTGGGACCGAGAGGGGGGCACCCCTTAGAGCATGCGATATAAATTTGATCCCATGCTATTCGAGGTTGTGACCTCCCCGTCTTAGAGTTTTTTTTGAATGTTGCCTAGGGTGATTCCTGGCAGCGGAATGTGGAAATGGTGTGTACCGGTTAGATGTGTTTCTTCTAAAAACCCATAAACGGAACTAGTCCTTCGTGACTACGGAAATCCGTTGGCTGTGGTTAATTAGTACAAACTCTGCAGAGTCAAAATCATTCGAATAATCCTATCCATGGTCGAGTACTGTGTTCAACTTATCTTTGTCAGTGTCAGTCTCTGTGACAAAACTCTGGTGAACAGACATGAGTGTTAAGTCCGGCTAAATGATTACTCCTGTGGATGGACTAACCCGTTTATTATTATGTGCTGAGTATTCCCTGTGAGTGATATATCTTCGTGAATTTATTGGATATGAATGATGAAATATAAGCCCTTTTTGTGATGTCGCTCAGACGTCCGACTGTGGCACTCTTGTTATTTACTTTCAATATAAGCCCTTTCTGTGATGTCGCTCAGACGTCCGACTGTGGCACTCTTGTCATTTACTTTCAATATAAGCCCTTTACGTGATGTCGCTCAGACGTCCGACTGTGGCATCTCTGTTATTTATTTTCATTATAAGCCCTTTTCGAGATGTCGCTCAGACGTCCGACTGTGGCATCACTGTTATTCACTTTCATTATATGCCCTTTCCGAGATGTCGCATAGACGTCCGACTATGGCACGCACTGTCATTTACTCTTCAATATAAGCCCTTTATGTGGTGTCGCTTAGACGCCCGACTGCGGCATGTTAATTCATTTATTCACCTTTCGAGCGCTCGCCGGACACCCGATCGGTTTTAGTTATTTTCTTTGAAATTTCGGAGGACTACCGCTGACTTCCTTTTTATTTAATATTGTCATGCAAGTTCACCATTTGAGTGTGCCTTGCTAATTGCTCATAACGCATCATGCTTGCATTTGTTATATC
>JAHIAM010000824.1:0-22139 GCA_021605205.1 Aegilops longissima
GAAGAGTGTTCGATAACGGTGTACTTGAGTAAATGGTAGAATGTGTCGTCGAGATGTCGACTCGGCGGCTCCGTCTTGATGATGAAGAAGTGGAATGATGCCGTTTTCTCATCAGCAGCGGATCTCGTCCATTCTTGCATCATTCTCTTCCTTGTGAGCCTCGAACTTGTTGTCGAAGTAGTCTCTTGTGCGTTGCTCGGAGAATTAGCAAAATCGGTGGCGAGGTTGTCGATCTTGATTAGCTCATTGCTTGTTGTTCTTGGTGCAACGCTCGTTGTGCACCAAAGGGTGGCTCTTGGTGACGTATGAAGACATAGTCATCTTTCTCGATGAAGAGTGGGTTGGTGAGCGAACTTGGCTATCCATCATTCAAACAAGATGTGAGTGGTAGAGCGGAAAGAACTTATACCAATGTACCTTTGACGATGTTGAAAATGAATCAAGTTCCTCAAATGCGGACAATGAAATAGCACTCTTGGTACCGATTCTTGTCGGTTCTCACACCTACACAAATAAAAGCTTATGGTGGAGCTTCGGTTGGGATGGTGGCACAAAATTTGATGCAATTGTAAGTGAGACTCAATAAAGTTGAAAAAGATTACATGGAATTCACAAATGTAACAAGTAGACCAAGCAAGTAGTGGTACCGAGAAACACACGCAAATAGATAAGTGGGATTGTACAAACCAAAAGTGAGCCAAAATGTGGAAACCACGAGAATGCTCTTGTTGCACAATACTAGAGAGGCAGCTAGCGCGATTGCACAAAAGGCGGATCTGAACTTGTGCACAACCTAATGAAGCAAAATGCAGCGATCTCTATCCAAGTATGCTATATGTATGATATTTGATGCAATGATCCAAGATGATCGGATATGACAATCTTAATGTTGTATGATGCTATGGTTCTTGCTTATAAGCTCTTTGCTTATCTTTCCTCTTTGCTTAAAAAGCTTGGGTGGCTCTTTCACTTTTGAGCTCTTTTCTTATGCAAACTTCATGAACCAAGATAGCAACAGCTTGTGCTGCTATGACAACATTGTGACACACAAGTTGATCTCAAGATATGCACCACTTTGGTATGCTATGTATGCTATGGAGTATGATCACTCTGATTGCACAAGTCACGTTGCCAGCAATACTCAATGGCTAGTCTCGATGGGTAAGCAGCATAAAAGTAAGGCTATGTGGTTATCAATGCAAGCTGCGAGAGATGACAAAGATATCGTCTAGGTTACCATCCTTGACGATGATGAGTCCTTAGCGAAGATGGCGGTGGTGATGTTGACGTCGAACCGTACCTATATAGCGAAACACAATAGGACACGGGAGACCACAACTCAAATTCTCAAAGACCAAAAGCGAAAATGTGGTAGCGGAAGCGGAGGTGGTATAGCGGATGATGTGGTTTAAGCCCTAGGCAAAGATGCCGATGTTAGGAAGAATTTGATGATGTCAAAGATGGTGAAACCAAGGTGAGGTCCTCGAGCGCGTCGATAGCTTCAAAAGCAGGCAAGAACACTCAAATCGGAGTTCGGAGTGAAAAGATATGATGAAAATGGTGAAAGTCGGAAGGCTGAAACTGGCGAGGGCAGTAGTACCGCTGGAGAGAAATGATGATACCATTTCGTAGCGATAATACCGCTTGGAGCAGAGTGATAGTACCGCTCGTGTCAGAAGACCCACGACTATTTAGGCTGAGCGAGGGGCTGGCGGAACTGCCGTGCTCAGCGGTAGTATGCAGCTAGGTGGCGTGTAATAGCCGCTCACAGTGATAATACCGCTCGAAGAAGCGATAATGCCGCTGGCGTCGAGTTTTCTCGATTGCTTTCGAACCGTGGCGCGATTTTAGGCGAGAAATAAACGATTCGGGGTCAAAATTCGATGGATTTTGTGGATGGAAAGAGGTGAAACTTGGGGAGATGCTAGATCGAGCTCGAAACAAAGCAAATCCACGGATCAAAATCAACAAATTTCATCACACTAACAAATCACAAAAAAATTGGGGCTATTTTTGTGGGAATTTTTGAATTAGGACAAAACAACAAAATCAAGCTAGAAAAAAGAGGGTAGGGGCTCCAATAACGTGATCAGCGTGGCTCGATACCATGAATGATGTGAGGCGGAACCCTCGTGGGCGATCTTTCACGCTTGGAGAGAATCCCTCGAGGAACACGAAGAGCAGGCGGAAGAACGAGGAAAACAGGGAGAGAGAGAGAGATCACTCAACCGACAAGAAAGCGATCACACAAGTGCTAGATTATCAAACACATAGAGTGGCACAAGATTCAAGGACAACAAAGGGTAGGATACAAGGGTAGCCGTTCTTCTCCTTGAGGAGAGTCTTGATGGGGTCCGCCCTAGGAGGGTCTTGAATCCGCATGGGGATCTTCTCCGTAGAGGTCCTGATCTCGAAGGAAGTAAGTAGCCAATGGATGAGCAAAGGCTCTCACACGAAATATGAGCAAATCAAAGCTAACCCTAGAAAGGATGAGGGAAGGTCTATTTATAGTCTAGGACCTCCAAGGGGTAAGTTGGAAGCGAAAGCAGTACATGGGCCTCGGCCCGAAACGCTACTGCCTGAGCAGCGGTAATACTGTTGCTTCATGGCGGTAGTACAGCTTTTTGATAATACCGCTTTGTGGTGATAGTACCGCTTTCAATAATACCGCTTATCTTGGCGATAGTACCGCTCCGGCCTTCGTTCGATTCCTGGAGTGTGTCGGGTTTTGCGGAAATAGGCGGATGGAAGCGGTAGTACCGCTTGGCTCCCAGCGGTAATACCGCTTGGCAGCGGTAGTGCCGCTCCGCTGGACTCTGCAGGTTCTTCCTCTTGATCTTGGTGTCCATCTTGAGCTGTAGCTTCTCCTAGGTTGGTTCCTTGGTACCTAAGCATGCACAACATTCGGATTGAGGTAGTAGCCATGTCTCGAGAGGGTCATATGATATTTCACTAAGGAGAAGTCACCTCGGTCTCGAGAGCTCGAGCTCGTGCTCTCGTCATGGGTCCTTTGGAGCTTGGTGAAATGACGGAAGGTCCATGGGGATGATCGAAGGATGCTCGCATCATCTCCCCTCCTTGGGAGAGATCCGACCTCGGATCAAAGCTTCATCTCCATGGAAGGTCGAGGTCCTTGGCGTTGAAGATGTCGCTCACGTTGTACTTGTCTCGAGGTATGTCGATCTTGTAAGCGTTATCGTTGTGGCGTGCTAGTACCTTGAAAGGTCCATCGGCTCGAGGAGAAGTTTGGACTTCGTTCTTTGGGAAGCGGTCCTTGCGAAGGTGTAACATACTAGATCACCAATGTTGAAGGCGATGGGTTGCTTGTTGGCATTGAGCTTGTTTGCTTGGCGTTGTACTTGGCGCTCGATGGTGTGCCTTGTTTCTTCGTCATGCATCTTCTTGATGTACCTTGCTCGTTCACTTGCATCCATGTTAGTGCGCTCTTGGAAGGAAGTGGTAGAATGTCCAATGGGGACAACGGGTTGAAACCGTAAGCGACCTCGAAGGGGACTTGCGGTAGTTGAATGTCTTGCGATTGTAGGCGTACTCGGCGATGGGTAGACATGCTTCCCACTCCTTGATGTTCTTCTTGATCAAGACCACGAAGTAGAGTGGATAGTGTCGCGATTCGTCACCTCCGTTTGGCGTCGGTTTGAGGATGGTATGCGAGGAGAACAAGAGCTTGATTCGAGCTTGGCACATAGGGTCTTCAAAAGTAACTCAAGAACTTGGCGTCACGATCGGAGGCGATTGTCTTTGATGCGCCATGGAGTGCATAAGATTTCCCTACAAAGAGATTTGCAACATGTGAAGCATCGTCTATCTTGTTGCAAGGAATGAAATGTGCCATTTTAGAAAATCTATCCACAACAACAAAGGCGGAATCCTTGCCATTTTGAGTCCTAGGCAAACCAAGTACAAAATCCATACTAATGTCTTCCCATGGTTGATATGGAATAGGAAGAGGCATGTAAAGACCATGAGATTGAGCTTTAGACTTAGCTTTGCGACATGTGTAGCATCGGTTGGTGAAGCGTGAGGCGTCTGGAACATCTTGGGCTAAAAGTAGTTGTTGGAGAGTCGGCGAATGTCTTGTCGCGTCCAAAGTGTCCCATGAGGCCGCCTCCATGAGCCTCTTGCAAAAGAGCAAGCGAAGAAGACTAGGGAATGCAAAGTTTGTTAGCTCTCATAAGGTAACCATCCTTGATGTAATATTGTTCCCAAGGCGTGTCGTCAAACACTTAGCATAAGGAGAAGCAAAAGATGGATCATGCTTATACAAGTCTTTTATATGCTCAAAACCAATAACATTCAACTCAAGTTGGTGACAAGCATGTTTATCGTGAAAGCGTCGGCAACTACATTCTCTTTACCCTTAATGTACTTGATCACATAAGGAAAAGATTCAATGAATTCCTCCATTTGGCATGGCGGCTTGTTCAATTTAGTTTGACCTTTGAGGTACTTAAGCGTTTACGTGATCGGTATGGATGACAAACTCATGCGGTCTAAGGTAATGTTCCCAAACATGTAGCACACGCACTAAAGCATACAATTCTTTGTCATAGATGGGATAATTAAATTGAGCACGGAGAGTTTTCACTAAAATAAGCAATGGCTCATTTTCTTGCATCAAAACTCCGCAATTCGGTACCACTTGCATCACAATGAACCTCAAAAGTTTTGTCAAAATTAAGGCAAAGCAAGAATCGAACATGAGTAAGCAAAGACTTGAGCTCATCAAAAGCGGTTGATTGCAAAGTTCCCCAAACAAAGGAGTATTCTTCTTGCTCAAAGCATGCAAAGGCGGCAATTGTGCTAAAATCTTTCTAAGCGACGATAGAAACCATAAGACCAAGAAAACTTAGCACTTGTTGCAAATTGGTGGGTTGGGGCCAAGTTTTGATTGCTTCAATTTTAGATTCATCAACATGGACACCCTTTGAGGAAACAACAAAACCAAGAAAACCACTTTGTCAACTCCAAAAGTGCATTTTTCAAGTTTGCATAAAGGCTTTCCTTGCGAAGAGTTTGCAACACAGATTTTACATGATTGATGTGCTCTTTCATGGTTTTGCTAAACACAAGAATATCATCAAAGTAAACCACAACAAAGACTCAATATAAGGAAGCACATGATGCATAAGGCGCACAAAAATGCAGGAGCTTCGAAAGACCCATAGGCATCACTAACCACTCATATAAACCAAATTTGGTTTTGAAAGCAGATTTCCATTCATCACCCTCTTGTATCGTGTTTGATAATAGCCACTTTTAAGATCAATTTTTGAGAAAAGTTGGCTCCACTAAGTTCATCAAGCATGTCATCTAAGCGAGGAATGGGATGCCTATATCGAGCAGTAATAGCATTGATAGGTCTACAATCGAACAAGCGGAAACTTCCATCGGGCTTAGGCACAAGAATAACGGAGCGGCACAAGGGCTTAGGCTTTCCGTACATGACCGTTGTCGATGAGTTGTTGTACTTGCCGTTGAATCTCCTTGGTTTCTTCGGATTGACTCGGTATGGAGCTTTGTTTGGTAGCGGCGCTCGAGGATGAGGTCGATTCGATGCTCAATGCCTCGAAGAGAGAGTAGACCGGAGGTAGCTCATCGGAAAACATCTTGAAATTCCTGCAAAGAGATTGAAACACCAAAGGTAGCTCGTGAATGGTGTTAGTTTTGGTTCTCCATCCTTGCACACAGGACAAAGTGCATCACACTCGATGGGTGCTCACACACTTCTCTCATCTCACTTTTGGTGGCAAGTAGAATGAGGTTTTTCTCTCTAGGCGAAGAGTCTCTCAAATTTGGCTTGTGGCTCTCACTCACTTTTGGGTGGATCACTTTCTCCTCTTTTCTCTATGATGTGTGGCTTGCTTGTCGGCTATCCTTGACTAGGAGACATAGGTGTAGCACATACTCCTTCCCTTTCATCTTGAAGCTATAGTGATTGGTTACGCCCATTGTGGATGACACCACGATTGATTGCCATGGTCGACCAAGAAGGAGGTGGCAAGCGGTCATTGGGACCACATCACACCAAAGTGTCTTAAAGCACCAATTTTGAAGGAGACTTGGACCGTATGCTCGACTCGTATAGTCTTAGGAGTCCTTAGCCATTGAACCTTGTAGGGGTGTGGGTGCTTCCTCTTGACCAATTGTAGCTTGGAGCATAGTTCTTCACTTGCCAAGTTGTGGCAACTACCTCCATCGATGATGACCTTGATGGACCGTCCATTGATGCGGCTTTTGTGTGGAAGATGTGGCATCGTTGGTCTTCTTCTTGTTGATGTTGAAGAGTCAAGACCTTGGAACAACGAGGCGGGGCTCGAATCCTCATCACAAAAGACTTGATCATCTTCATCTTCATTCACTTGCGGTGCATGGCCACTTGCTCAAGGCTTCCATTTCCTCTTCACTCATAGAGTCATATGTGCCATAAATCGTTGAGGATCATGAATGCGCTTGTTGGTGCATTCGTATGACTTGTGGCCTCGGCCGCCCGCAAGTGAAACACTTGAAGGAGCTTGTCTTGATGGTCTCATCGGTCGGAGTGAGAGGATGAAACGCTGCTGCTTGAGGTTGCTTGTAGTAGGAGGAGGCGACTTGAACTTGTCGATGTCTTCTTGTAACTTGACTTGTCGTCGTTTCTTGAAGGAAGCTTGGTTGGTGTAGATGTTGGAGGAGTCGTTGAAGCTTGGTTGTTGGAGAAGCCGTGGGTCTTGGATGAGTACTTGGCGTGTTTGAAGTCATCTTGTACTTGGCGTTCCGCCTTTGCAACTTGATGTCTGAGCTCAATGAGGGATGAGTATGGTTGGAAGTCGGCGATCTTCTTGATGGGATGATTGAGTCCGTTCAAAGCGTGCCATAGTTGCTCATCATCTTCCTTGACATTGGCTCGAATCATGGCTATCTCCATCTCCTTGTAGTATTCTTCAGCGCTCTTTGTTCCTTGCTTGAGTAGTTGGAGTTTCTTGAAGAAGTCGCGGTTGTAGTAGGTTGGCACAAAGCGTGCTCGCATGACATCCTTCATTTGAGCCCAAGTGGTGATTGGAGGTTCACCTCTTGCTTGTAAATCGCTCAATGATTTGTTTCCCACCATATGAGCACATAATCTTGGAACTCAAGTGATGCCATAGCGATTTTCTTGGCTTCATCGTAGTTATTGCAAGCGGAAGATTTTGTCAACCTTCAATGCCCATGAGAGGTAGTCTTGGGTCATTGCTTCCATTGAACTTGGGCATGGTGAATTTTAGCTTGCCGTGGCGTTGCTCTTCATTGTGTTGTTGGCGATGTTGATGATGGCGTCCTTGGCGTGGAATGTACTCGTCTTCATGTTGTTCTTGGCGCGGAGGAAGACCATGATCAACTTGCTCTTGTTGAACTTGATGTTGAGGTGGAGCTTGGCGAGCTTGTGGAGGGCTTGAGGAACGGCGTTGCACATGAGGTTGGTAGTTCCTCTCTTGGATTTCTTCTCGAAGGCTCTGCTTGATTCTTGAAAGACGCGTTGCGCCTCAAGGCTTGCGTTTCCACGTTGTTGTTGTTGAAGGCGTTGAGCCTTGGCGTCTTGTTAAATCTTAGTGACGGCGTGCTCTTTCTTCCTCTTGTTGGCGGCGAAGGCGTTGTCGTTCTTGGAAGCGAGCAAAAGCCTCTTGGTTTGATTGAGGGCGAGGAACTTGATCATCAACTTGCTCTTGTGAATGCTTGTCATGTAGCGGGTTGCGAGATGCATAGCGGTCTTGGCCTTGTGGCTCGTCGAAGAGTGTTCGATGGCGGTGTACTTGAGTCGTAGGAATGTGTCGTCGGAATGTCGACTCGGCGGCTCCGTCTTGATGATGAAGAAGTGGAATGATGCGTTTTCTCATCAGCGCGCGGATCTCGTCCATTCTTGCATCATTCTCTTCCTTGTGAGCCTCGAACTTGTTGTCGAAGTAGTCTCTTATGTCGTTGCTCGGAGAGTGCATGAAGTCGGTGGCGAGGTTGTCGATCGATCGCTCATTGCTTGTTGTTCTTGGTGCAGCGCTCGTTGTGCACCAAAGAGGTGGCTCTTGGTGACGTATGAAGACATGTCGTCATCTTTCTCGATGAAGAGTGGGTTGGTAAGCGAACTTGGCCTATCCATCATTCCAAACAAGATGTGAGTGGTAGAGCGGAAAAGAACTTATACCAATGTACCTTTGACCGATGTTGAAAATGAATCAAGTTCACTCAAATCACGGACAATGAAATAGCACTCTTGGTACCGATTCTTGTCGGTTCTCACCTACACAAATAAAAGCTTATGGTGGAGCTCGGTTAGGATGGTGGCACAAAATTTGATGCAATTGTAAGTGAGACTCAATAAAGTTGAAAAAGATTAGCAAATTCACAAATGTAACAAGTAGACCAAGCAAGTAGTGATACGGAAACACACATAAATAGATAAGTGGGATTGTGCAAACCAAAAGTGACCCAAAATGTGGAAACCACGAGAATGCTCTTGTTGCACAATACTAGAGAGCACTATACGATTGCACAAAAGGCGGATCTGTGAACTTGTGCACAACCTAATAAGCAAAAATAGCGATCTCTATCCCAAGTATGCTATATGTATGATATTTGATGCAATGATCCAAGATGATCGGATATGACAATCTTAATGTTGTATGATGCTATGGTTCTTGCTTATAAGCTCTTTGCTTATCTTTCCTCTTTGCTTAAAAGCTTGGGTGGCTCTTTCACTTTTGAGCTCTTTTCTTATGCAAACTTCATGAACCAAGATATTGGCTGTGTATGCTATGACAACATTGTGACACACAAGTTGATCTCAAGATATGCACCACTTTGGTATGCTATGTATGCTATGGGTATGATCACTCGGTGCACAAGTCACGTTGCGGCAATACTCAATGGCTAGTCTCGATGGGTAAGCAACACAAAAGTAAGGCTATGTGGTTATCAATGCAAGCTGCGAGAGATGAAAAGATGTCGTCTAGGTTACGTCCTTGGCGATGATGAGTCCTTAGCGAAGATGAGCGATGTGGTGATGTTGACGTCGAACCGTACCTATATAGCGAAACACAATAGGACACGAAGAACCACAACTCAAATTCTCAAAGACCAAAAGCGAAAATGTGGTAGCGGAAGCGGAGGTGGTATAGCGGATGATGTGGTTTAAGCCCTAGGCAAAGATGCCGATGTTGGAAAAATTTGATGATGTCAAAGATGGTGAAACCAAGGTGAGGTCCTCGAACGCGTCGATAGCTTCAAAAGCAGGCAAAGAACACTCAAATCGGAGTTCGGAGTGAAAAGATATGATGAAAATGGTGAAAGTCGGAAGGCTGAGAAGCTGGCCAGGGCAGTATACCCTGGAGAGAAATGATAGTACCGCTCGTGGCATGATAATTACCGCTTGGCGCAATGATAGTACCGCTCGTGTCGGATTACCGACTATTTAGGCTGAGCAGGGCTGGCGGAGTGCCGTGCTCAGCGGTAGTACCGCTAGGTGGTGATAGTAGCTCTCAAGGCAGATAAAATGCCGGAAGAAGCGATAATGCCGCTTCGCGTGAGTTTTCTCGATTACTTTCGAACCGTGGCGCGATTTTAGAGCGGAAATAGGCGATTCGAGGTCAAATTCGATGGATTTTGTGGATGGAAGAGGTGAAACTTGGGGAGATGCTAGATGGAGCTCGAAACAAAGCAAATCCACGGATCAAAATCAACAAAATTTCATCACACTAACAAATCACAAAAAAATTGGGGCTATTTTTTGTGGGAATTTTGAATTAGGACAAAAACAACAAAATCAAGCTAGAAAAAGAGGGGTAGGGGCTCCAATAGCGTGATCAGCGTGGCTCTGATACCATGAATGATGAGGCGGAACCCTCGTGGGCGATCTTTCACGCTTGGAGAATCCCTCGAGGAACACGAAGAAGCGGCGGAAGAACGAGGAAAACACGGGGAGAGAGAGAGAGATCACTCAACCGACAAGAAAGCGATCACACAAGTGCTAGATTATCAAACACATAGAGTGGCACAAGATTCAAGGACAACAAAGGGTAGGATACAAGGGTGGCCGTTCTTCTCCATGAGGAGGTCTTGATGGGGTCCGCCCTAGGAGGGTCTTGAATCCGCTTGGGGATCTTCTCCGTAGGGTCCTGATCTCGAAGGAGAAGTAGCCAAGTGGATGAGCAAAGGCTCTCACACGAAATATGAGCAAATCCAAAGCTAACCCTAGAAAGGATGAGGAAGGTCTATTTATAGTCTAGGACCTCAAGGGGTAAGTTAGAGGCGAAAGCAGTACATGGGCCTCGGCAAAGCAGCTGCCTTGTGAGGCGGTGATAATACCGTTGCTTCATGGTGGTAGTACCGCTTTCAGTGATAATACCGCTTATCTTAATGATGATACCCGCTCGGCCTCCGTTCGATTCCTGGTGTGTCGGGTTTTGCGAGTAGGCGGATGGAAGCGGTAGTACCGCTTGGCTCAATGGTAATTACCGCTTGGCCATGCGTGATGCCGCTCCAGTAGAACTCTGAGTTCTTCCTCTTGATCTTGGTGTCCATCTTGAGCTGTAGCTTCTCCTAGGTTGGTTCCTTGGTACCTAAGCATGCACAACATTCCGGATTGAGGTAGTAGCCATGTCTCGAGAGGGTCATATGATATTTCACTAAGGAGAAGTCACCTCGGTCTCGGAGCTCGAGCTCGTGCTCTCGTCATGGGTCCTTTGGAGCTTGGTGAGGCGACGGAAGGTCCATGGGGATGATCGAAGGATGCTCCGCATCAAATTTGCTTTGAGGAAATTCCTTAGCGAAGAAATACATGCAGCGGAATAAGTACTCGAAGTAAGCATAGCAGATTACATGCATAGTCATCATGATGAAATGAAGACAATCACAGTCTGAAAGCGTAATCACGAGGATAACACAATATGAAGACAAAGCAGTGAAGAAATTGAGCGAGGAAATTGAGAAGTCTTTAGTCAAAGTCTTCAAACACAGATATGACAAACACTCAACGATAATGAGGAAATGAAAGGTTGAGAAATAGAACCGATTAGGTTGGTGAAGACAATGATTTGGTAGACCAGTTCAACTGCTGTCTCGGTTATGCGTCTGGTTGGAAGCGGTGAGTATTTAAACTTCGAGGACCGCGATCCGGACACCCGATCCTTGAGCCGCGGCTTCGAGACACAAGTCCTCACCGTATTCTCCTTGAACTAAGGTCACACGGACCTCGTCCAATCACTCGTGGTAAGTCTTGACGACTTCCAAACCTTCACATACTTGGTCACTCGGCGATCCACAATTCCTCTTGGATGCTCTAGACCTTGGCCCTAACACGTGCTGGAAGAAGCACAGTCTTCAAAGGTAAAAGCGTCGGATCCACGGGATCAATTTCTTGATGATGCTCAATCACTTTGGGTTTGTTGGGGTTTGGTTTTGGGTTTTTCCTCACTTTGGGTTTTACCTCACTTGATGATTTTCACTCAAAGTCCTCGGAGGATGGGTTGCTCTCAAATGACAAGTGTCAAGTTCTCTCGGGCAGCCGACCAACTAGTGATTGTGAGAGGCGGCTATTTATTGCCTAGGAGCAGCCCGACATGATAAGACATAAATGCCCTTCAATGATATGACCGTTAGGTGGATAAGATATTTGGGACAGGTGGGCGCGCACTTTGTATGTCGGAAATTTGAACATCAAATTCCTCGGGGCTATCATGTTCCTCACCGGTGTAGGCAATTACACTGGCGAATTCCTAACTCCTCGATCAGAACAAATTCCTCGTGACCGGAAGAGCTTCATCTACATCCTTTGAAGAAATTAGTGGCTGTATGAAATTTCAAAATCTTCACTCGAAGGATTGGTAGGTGTAGGATTTTGAGTTGAGCATCAAATGGAAATTTTCCTTAGTATTTCCTCGACCCCCTTTAACGATCAGTGTTTCCTATGACTCAAGAAAGAAAATGAAACTACGAAAACAAAAGTCTTCACGCTTCATGTTCCTCAGCGACTACCAAGTCTTGAGGATCACCAATTTCTTCACTTTCAAAGTCTTGAAAAGTCTTGAATATCAAAGTCTTGAGTTGAAGAACTTCATTTTTAGAATTAGACTTTCCTTTGTAAATATCAAACTCCTCATAGACTTATAGACTGTGTACACTCACAAGCGTATTAGTTACTTAACCTATAAGTCTTCAATACACCAAAATCACTAAGGGCACTAGATGCACTTACAATCTCCCCTTTTTGGTGATTGATGACAATATAGTTAGGTTTTCAACGAGGATAAACATATGAAGTGTAAATACTGATAATGAGGAATTTGATTGCAAGATATAGAAGAACTCCCCACGAAGGTGTGCATAGTGAGGAATTTGCTTTTGAGGCAATGCACATTTGAAGAATTGAATCATGGAATCTCCCCTATATCTTGTAATTCATACGCATTTGACATATAATATGAGAATTTGAAATGCATGATGAAATATGGTGCTTGATGATATCGAGCATGCAAAATAATGCATAAAAGTATCGAGCCCAATGCGTATGAGAATTTGAAACTATCATGAGTGTCGGATCCCAAATCGATTTGAAGATTTTCAGCGAGCTCATGAGGATCGAGAGCATAACAAATATCGAGCATATCAACACTCGTAATCAGATCATAGAGCAAAAACATAATGCATCAAAAGTATCAAAGCACCATCGGGTTTAAGATTACAACTTCGATCCAATAAAGGTTTGAAGAGCGAGTTGTAACTTAATAAAATATTGTATATAGACAAAAAGCAGAGACCCGCTTGAAGACTAACTCAAATTTCTCCCCTTTGTCATCGAATGACCAAAGGATCGGCGAGGACTAACGCTCTTGAAGAATTTCAAGTTGAAGGCGGGCCTTGACATTATCGGGGTTGTTCGTTGAAGTAGGACCAGCGGTATCTTCCAAATCTTCATTTTCATCGGTTTGCGAGATGAAGAATAGGAGCTAGCCACCAAGGAAGGAACTTTGACTTTCTTGAATTTCTTGGGAGGAGGTGCAGACCAGTCAAATTCTTCCTTGAGTCCCATTGATTGCAGTTCTTCTTCATTGTAGACATGTGAAAGAACAGCCAGTGCGCTTGAAGGTTTCATGAAGATAGTAGTGGTTTTCTTCTTTGCATTGTGAGTTGAGTCGGGTTGTAAAGAAGAGTACCAAGCGGCGTTTGACCCACTTGTGATTGCGATCAACCTTGATGAAAGGCGAGGTAACTCACGATCGGTCATCACCTTAGGTGCACGATAGCTTGAGGACTATGTAAGCGGGGTATTCTCTTTGAGTCATGTGTGGCGAGTCATCATTGGTGGAGTAGGATCTGCTTTGGCTGTCCATCAATGGGCGTGTGCCTTCATCTATCAGCGATAGCCTTTCCCTTTCCATCGGTGAGGTAATTGGCCATTTGAGGACTTCAATCGGGGCAGGTAGCTGCGGTGGTTCAAAGTGTCGACCTTGTAATTGGTGAAGATCTTGACTGATGAATCTCATAATCCAAAGCGCATAAGGCTTGACTCAAAAGGTGACATGGCAATGTTAGCGAGTCCTCATGAAGAAATCATGGAAATTGGCAGGAGCATGCATGGATGATGTTGAACAGCATATTCTTCATGATGCCAGCGACTTCTTCATCATTGATCGTGGCCCTTGATAGGACTCATAGTCTTCGTCAAAATTCGATAGATTGTTGAGGCACATATAAAATTCCTTGACGAGAATTTGGTCCTTGGAGCTTGCCTTGGTTTCAAAGGCTTCATCGGCACTTGCATATAGTGATTTGAAAGTTCCTTTTCTTCATAGATCGGCGTGCACCATCAAGCGGAGGACTGAGTGGTAGGAACTGAAGCAATTCACTTCTTTGGAGCCTTGTAGTGGTATTTCGGTCATCAATCCAAGACCCATGAAGTTACATCTTCAGCGTCTCCGGTGATGTGCGAGGGTTGCATAGGCGAAGAATTAGCTCTTCGTTCGATCACGAATATCGGTCTGAAGTTTAGAAGTCTGCGTCGTGAAGAACACGGGGCGGGCTCAAAGCAGCAGCGACTCCATATCCACATGAGGAATATGAGCATGATCGAAGATTTTGTCCTTGTTGAAAAGCGAGGAATAGAAGTTGGCTTGGTGGCAGTCGAGCGCCTCTTCCTAATTGAGCAGAATCATAAGGTTATATTCGATGAAGAACACGTGCTCGGCAAAAGAAATCTTCAGCTTGAACTTTTGCTTGGTTGAGAGCGGATTCTTACGCTTTGGCGAGGGTGTCGATAAGTTGCATCACCACCTCGGGAATCGTAAGTTCAGGTTCTCTGGCGTGAGAATTTCTTGGTCCTCAACTTGTGCAATCTGAGGATTTTCAGCAGCGACAGTTTCATCAGCACTAGTGGCTGGAATTTCTTCATACCACAGAACTTCGTGGGTTGATTTTCTTGATGTCTATTTGGACAGTCTATGCGAGGGGTGAGGAACTTGTTTAAGCGGGGTGAAGAGGAGTATTGGGATGCTGACTTTCCCAAAGTCCTCATTGATCCTGAGTGGTACATCCAATATCCACATCTTCATTTCAATTTCCTCGATTACCAACGAGGAATTTCATGTGTCGATGAGGGAATGGCTGGGGTTGAAGGATTGCTTCCACTTCAATTTCTTCATCAATTTTCTCTGACGAAGCGAGGAGATTGATGTTCTTCATCGAATCGGTTGGCACCTCATATTCTTCTCCAAAGGAACTACTTCCTTTGATGGTATGGAGAAATTGGAACAGCATCAATTGGGTTCTCAGCAGGCTGGTCATTGGCTTCATTTTCTTGCGACGAAGAATCGACCACGGTGATGCTTTCCTTTTCTTCCATGACAGCTCGTTCATGGCCTTGGTTTTCTTCACATCGAAGCGGATGGAAGAATTGGAGTTGGAGTTAGGCGCGAGGAGGGTGAGGAATTTGGTGCAGTTCCTTGAGAACAAGCGATCTGATTCCCTGTCTTGAGCTATTTCTTGAGCGCACCACTAGTGGGTGCCTGGCGATTCTTCGGCTGGAATTTCTTCATCAGCCTGGAATCAGCATTTTCTTGGTTGGCTGAGCGATGCTTCACGAGGATTTTCACGTTGCGAGTGCAGCAACACTTGTGATTTTCTTCGTCGGATCGGCGAATCTGGTCTTGACTACTTGCCAATCAGCATAGTATGTGTCGAAGTTCTTCTTTGGTTACGAATGTCGGTTTGGATTTGAAGGAGTTCCTCGGGTGTCATCTTGACAACATTTTCTTGAGAACCTCTCCTTCTGTATTGAGCCTTCTTGATTTCCCTCGCCTTCTCAAACTTCCATTTTCTTCAGCGATGAAGTGAGTCAGCATGACTTTGACCGGTGTCAAAGGAAGATCGAGCGAGAGGGTATTGGGATCATTGTGCGGAGTCGATGAAGTCGAGGACTTTCTTTGGGTCCAAAAGCGTTAGCACAGATGTACCTTTGGCTCTAGCGGCCCTAACTTGGCGGTCTCTGATGATTTCTTCAAGTTCTTCATCGGATGCCTCATCATCGAGATGCACATGGACTACAAGCTGTTTCTTCCTTGGGCTGGGCGAGGACCACGTCCAGTTATTGATTTTGTCTTCAGTGATCGGGCGGATGAAGAATTGAGGCAGGTGAGGAACTTGCGAGATGCTGAGGCAATTGAAACCAGCAGTCCTTTGACAAGTAGCTAGGTGCGAGGCGAAGGTTTGGGCCGGAGCAGTTGAGGACTTTGATGGAGCGATGGCGGTGTGAGAATTTGCTCTTGAGAATTTGCACGGAGGGAGCTCTTTGATGAACTTGGCCGTGAAGCGCGAGATGATGAACACTTGGCTTATTAGCATACTTCTTTTGCATTGATTTCCTCGGTTTGACCGAGACCTCGATGGACAGGCAGTGGCAGAATCCTCATTGAATTTCTTCACGCTTCCTTTGCTTGCTTAGCCAACTTTGCTTGGGTTTAGCCACTCATCGGGAAAGTCCTCACGCGTTTGGCGCTAGTGGGATCAGCTATTTGGCCTGGTGCCAAAGGAGCTCTTAGGCATGGAGGATTTTGCTTGAATTTCTTCATGTACTTAGGTGTTACATATCGGTATTCCTTCCATTCCGTGCCCATCTCCGTTCAATCTTACGTATCGCACCTTGCGTTGATTTTCTTTCCTCATCTGGTGTCGATAGTCGCATATATTTCCTCGGGGATTTGAATCTTGTCATGACCTCAGGTTTCTTTCCTCCCATAAGGGCTTCTTACCATCTGCCATTTTCTTGATTGAGGAAATTGAACAATTGAGTTCTCACGAAGAAGTGTGCAGATTTTCTTGAGAGCAGCTGCAAATGAGTTAAGTTGATGAGAACCTAGGGATTCAGGCGGACATTTGTACAATGAGCAGAGTATAGGTGCGAGGAATTTGAAGAGGTCATATCTCGTTCTCGGAGGGTTTTCAAAAGAACAAGTTTGAGGATTTTGACGGATGAGCCTTGAAGAATTTCAATAAGCGTTCTTTGTCTTAGGTTCGAGTTGTATAGATCGAAGATCCACACAATTGAGAATCTTGAAGAAAATCATTGCTTAGAAATGAGTCAAGAGATTTGAGGTGTTCATATGTATGAAGATTTGGAGAATGAACACCTTTGAAGAATTTGAAGAAAATTTGAGAATCAAATCGAGTAGTAAAAGTAACTTTTAATTTACCCAAAGTGAAGAACACGACGAACTGAGATGAACAGTTGGGAAGTTAATCCGTTCAGATCTTCTCGCCCTAACTTGGCAGAGAAATCAGCTACTGGCGGCGGAGTGAAGATATTCCACGGTCGGTAGCGAATCGTCGGCGAAGAGGTCAAGCGGTGAAGCTTTTCCTCAGCTGACGATGGAGTAGCGGGGCGCTAGGGTTTTGAGGAGCTCGGCGGGAGAGAGGTCGGCGAAGTAAAGAGTGAGGAAGGGAGAGAGGTTATTTATAGCCACGGTGAAAAGCGGATCGTCCGAAGATTTAGGCGAGCGTGCCTGACCGCTCCCTTCTCACGACATATGTCACCCGCGTCTTGTGTAGTGGAGATGCGTGAGTGAATATAATAATGCATCGTGGGATGCGGAGCAGTTTAATGATAAAGCGAAGGTTTGAATAAGATTTGTTTTAAAGTTCCGTTGCAATTTCTTGGCTGTTAAGGAGGCGGTGAAGAATTTGAGCAAGTTTCAAAGTAGAATGCACATGAAGAATTTGTGAATGGATTGGGTTGAGTATAGCATAGAGGGAAGGTCCGATCACATTCACTTAGCGAGCGACTTGAAGAAATAACCATAAGTGAATCTGTAGAGGACATAAATCCATATATATATATAGCCAATGAAGAAAAGGCGGAAGCAGTGAAGATTTTGCAAAGTTGAAGAATTTGAAAAAGCGAAGAATTTGAAAAAGCGAGGAAAAACTCAAATTGAAGATTTTCAACTTTGGTGGTGGCGTGACCCACCGTATAAGAATGATGATTTCAGACACGCGTACAATTGTCGTGAGGGTTACGAGAATCAATTCTTCATTAATTTCTTCACATTTAGAGTGTTATTCTTCATTGATTGAAGAAAAGCGTTTCTTCATGTGTTGCACATCTAAGTCATCAATTTTGCATGAGTGTTAGGATGTGTGTCCTTTTCAAGAACATTCGAAGATTCTAAGATATTTAGCTCACACGCAACTTGCTAAATCTCTTCTCATCCAAGGGCTTAGTGAAGATATCAGCTAGCTGTTCTTGATCTTCACGTGCTTTCGATGGAGATGTAAGCCCTTCAACACATGATCACGAAGAAAATGATGGCGAATTTGAATGTGCTTTGTCTTGAGTCTTTGAACTGGGTTGTGAGCAATCTTGATGGCACTCTCATTGTCACGATGAGAGGCACATTCTTCACGTTGATGCGTAGTCCTTGAGGTTTGCTTCATCCATAGTAATTGAGAGCAACATGGCCGGCAGCAATGTATTCAGCTTCGCGATGGGCGGTGATCATGATTCTGTTTCTTGAGGACCAACGGACCAAAGATCGTCAGAAATGACAAGTACAGGATGTTGACTTGCGATCCACGATCACCAGCATAGTCGAGTCAGAATATCAATGAGATCAAAAGTAGAGCCCTTGGGTACCATAATCCTAGTGTTGGTGTGTGAGCTAGATATCGAAGAATATGCTTCCACGGCCTTATGGTGTGATTCCTTGATTGTAGCTTGAAATCGGGCACACATGCAAACACTAAGCATTATATCTGGCCTAGATGCACATAAGTACAATAAAGAGCCAATCATGGGCGGTATACCTTGTGATCGAAGTCAATACCATTTTCATCGATTGCATAGATGGCCATTTGTGGGCATAGGAATTTTAGCGCCTTTGCAATCTTGCATGCGAATTTCTTGAGGACATCTTTGAGGTATTTCTCTGAGATATGAATATGCCATTGTGTTGTTGTGAATTTGAAGACCTAAGAAGAATTTCAACTCTCCCATCATAGACATTTGATATTCTTCACTCATCATATAAAGCAAATTCATCACTATAACGTTGGTCGATACAGCCAAAGATAATATCATCAACATATATTTGGCACACAAACAGTTCACCATCATAAGATTTAGTAAAGAGAGTAGGGTCGAGTGAACGAGGTGTGAAGCCATTCTTCACGAAGAATTCCTTCAATGTATCATACCACGCTTGAGGGGCTTGCTTGAGCCATAGAGGGCCTTATTTAGTCGAAGACTTTCGGGATTCTTTGGATCTTCAAAACACAGGGGTTGAGCAACATATACTTCTTCCTCAAGCTTACCATTGAGGAATGCACTTTTCACATCCATTTGATATAAAGTGATATTGTGATGGTTAGCATAAGCGAGTAATATCTTGAATAGACTCAAGTCTAGCAACAGGTGCAAAAGTTTCATCGAAATCAATTCCTTCACCTGCGTGTAGCCTTGAGCTACTAGTCGTGCCTTATATTCCTCACCACAAGACCATTTTCATCTTGCTTGTTGCGGTAGATCCACTTTGTGCCAATGATATTATGCTTGCGAGGATCGGGCGTTTGACGGTTCAGGAGCGTTGTTGAGCTCGAGCTGATGTAATTCTTCTTGCATGGCCTGAATCCACTCGGCTCGAAATGCTTCATCTACCTTAGTGGGCTCTGTGATAGAGACAAAAGCATAGTGCCCACAAAGTTAGATAAGTGTGAAGCTTTTGAGCGAGTGAGAGGACTGGCGCTTCAATGTCATCGATGATCTTGTCAACTTGCACTTCTTTTTAGCAGAGGATGAGCTAGTTGTCTTGAGGAATTTGATCATTTTCCTCGGCACCATTTTCTTGACATTATCTTGAGGTGCACCGCTCGACCTTCTTAGCGTCTGAAATAGAATTCTTGACAGTTTCTTGATGGGAATGACATCCTCGGTTGCCTTGAACACGATAGAATCCTCGGTGCTGGTTAGTCTAACACTGAAGGTAGGTGCTCTCTTTGCGAGCCATTAGTTTCATCGAACCGCACATCTGATGTCAACAATCTTGTGAAGTCGATGTTGAAGACTACTGTAGGTGTGCGAGTCCTTTCCGTAACCAAGCATAAAACCTTCATGTGCTTTGATGCAAATTTAGAGGTGTGGTGAGGATCTCTAATCCAGCGTTTAGCAGAAGACTTTGAAATAACACATTGGGTTTCTTGTCGGTGAGGAGTTCATAGGCGGTCTTTTGAAGAATTTGTGAAGATATACTCTGTGATGATGATAGCACGCGATGTCAATTGCTTCAATCCGAAGCGACTAGGCGTTTGTATTCATCAAGCATAGTCGCGAGCCATCTCAACGAGTTACGTTCTTGCGCTCCACGGCGCCATTTCTTTGAGGAGTATAGGGCGCGAGATAACTCATGAGTAATACCAAGTTCATCAAGATAATCCTCAAGTCGAATTCTTGAACTCAGTTCCATTGTCACTCTGGCGTGCTTGATCTTCACACCAAAGTTGGTTGAAGCCCTCGAGGAAAATCGTTTGAAGATTTCCTGCACTTGATTTTATAAAGTAACAATGTGTACCCAAGTGTAGCGAGAGTAATCATCAACTATAACAAAGCCATATAGTGATGCTTCATTAGCGACATTTGAGTAATGATTGGGACCAAGAGGTCCATGTGAAGCAATTCGAAGGGCGAGTAGTGGTCATGATAGTCTTGACTGGATGCTTGGCCTTGGTCATTTTCCAGCTTCACGGGCACCGCATAAGTGATCCTTGAGAAATTTGACATTTTCAATGCCAATGACATGCTTCTTCTTCATGGCGTGTGCAAATTCCTCATGCTGCGTGACCAAGTAAATCGATGCCATAGCCAATATACGAAGCTTTTGCAAGTAGACACACGGCTGGTTGTGGTCTGTGGAAAAATCAACAATATAAGTCTCCTCTCCTAAAGCCTTGAAGACTTTGGAATTGTCGACTTCCATAATCACAACACAGCGATACTTGCCAAAGATAACAACCATATCAAGATCACAAAGCATTGAGGCCTGACATGAGGTTATATCCTAAAGACTCAACAAGCATGACTTTGTCCATGTGCATGTCCTTAGAGATATACAACCTTACCAAGCCCCAATACGACTTTTGCCTTTGTAAACTAAAGATGATATGCTTCGGATGTGGCGGTGATAAGGGAGCATCCATCAATAGATTCTTGTCACCAGTCATGTGATTTGTACATCCACTATCGAGAACCCACTCAGTGGCTTTGGGTTGATCATCCTGCAGATGAATTAGTACAACTTACGATCTCATATACTTCATAAGTGAAGAATATGATATCAAGTTCATCAGATGAATTTCATCAGTCAGTATTCAGATAAGCAGTATGAGGATGTGTGAAATGAAAGTTCATTTCATCATGATTAGCCTGCGTCCTTTCGAGCATTTTGTGGGGCCCCGACAAATTCTTGGAGCGTTAAGGCACGTCTGGAGACCTGACCTCTAGAAGAGATTAGTTCTTTTCTTCACCACCCACATCTGAAGGGGTGGCAAAGAGTTCATCACTCTGCGAGCACCATATGAGAATGGTGGCATAAAGAAGCCAATCCATTTCGTTTCACATGAGAGGGTTAGGGTAAGCATATGAATAAGCGAGAGAAATTCTTGAGGACTTATGAACATATTGGTTTGAAGAATAATGCACATATTCATAGCCCTAGCTCTACCTGCGAAGCAGAGTTGTTATACGATGATAATCATATGAGGACTTTGATCCTTTTGAGAATTTGATCCATGTGAGGAATTTGGTCGTATGAGGACTTGGATCCATATGAAGAATTTGATCTGGGGTTCCTTTTCTTCTGGTGGTGTCATGAGGACATTCACTGAAGACTTTCAAGACATTTCTTGGGAACAGATTTTCTTCATAGGGGACCGTTCCTGCGATTAGTGCCAACATATCTAGCAAATACTTCACCATTCGATTTTTGAGCAGTTTATAGTTTGAGTCAAATGACTCATCATCGAATGAGGAAATTCACATGTAAAACCAGATAAGGTAGATGGATCAGCTGGAGGTCCCTTTGCAGCAACCCATGAGGTTTTGGGATCTTGCTCGGGCTTCGGTATGTTCCATCGACATGAGATTTCCTCTCAAAGGCAATACCCTCTTTCCTAGGGTTTACATTGAGGATCTGCTTTTAAGCACATCACAAAAGTCGATGCCCTTTGAGGCTTTTGTACATACTGTCATGTACAATTCCTTCAACCTGCATCGTCGGTGATACTAGCAATGTCCTCGGTGAGGAATTAGTGATAGCGAGGCAGGTGAAGAATTTTATGCAGTTGAAGCATTTGAACATTCAGGTGAAGAATTAGCGATTCACGTTCAATGCATTTTAAGCATGGAGGAACAAATTCTTCTTGTGAGCGCTGATTTGTTGAGCAAGTAATGAATCGCGCTCCTACGAAGATCTTCATAACTTCGCTCTTAGCTTCTCAAGATCTTGCTTTCTTTGAAGAAATTCATAAGAAAGTTTCTCATGATCAGATAAGAGTGTTATGATGACCTTAAAAGCTGTCAAATCTAGACTAAACTCTGAAGATTTTCAGGTTTCAAGGGTTGAGTTGCGAATCCT
>JAHIAM010000825.1:0-22913 GCA_021605205.1 Aegilops longissima
AAATAAGCAGAGACTAGTTGAAGGGAAGTGCGATGAGTGTTGGAAGTAGTTCCAAGATTGATATGATCATCATCGCACCTCTTTATACTTTTGGGATTAGTGTTAAACCTAAATAAATGTTATTTGGCTTTTCGTTAAGCATAAATATGATTTGATCATGTTTATTGCGATCTGATTATTCATTTAAAGTTAGAGAATAATTGTTATTACTTTTACATGAATAAGACCTTGATGGTCATACACCCAATGAAAATAGTTTGTTGGATCTCGATCGTAGTGATACACATATTCATAATATTGATGCCAAAAGATGCAAAGTTAATAATGATAGTGCAAATTATTTGTGGCACTTGCCGTTTGGGTCATATCGATGTAAAGCGCATGAAGAAACTCCATAAAGATGGATCTTTGGAATCACTTGGTTATGAATCATTTGATGCTTACGAACTGTGCCTTTTGGGCAAGATGACTAAAACTCCGTTCTCGGAACAATGGAGCGAACTCTTGACTTATTGGAAATAATACATACCGATGTATGCGATCCGATGAGTGTTAAAGCTCATGGCATGTATCGTTATTTTCGACCTTCACAGATGATTTGAGCGATATGGGTATATCTACTTGATGAAACATAAGTCTGAAATAGTTGAAAGGTTCAAAAGAATTTCAGAGTGAAGTGGAAAATCATCGTAACAAGAAAATAAAGTTTCTGCGATCGATCATGGAGATGAATATTTGAGTTCGATTTTGGTCTTCAATTAAAACAATGTGGAATAGTTTCACAGCTCCGCCACAGGAACACCACAGCGTTATGGTGTGTCGAACATCGTAACCGTACTTTATTTTGATATGGTGTGATCAATGATGTCTCTTACCGATTCACCAATATCATTTTGGGGTTATGCATTAGAGACAGCTGCATTCACGTTTAATAGGGCACCATCTAAATCCGTTGAGGCGACACCGTATGAACTATGGTTTAGCGGTAAACCTAAGTTATCGTTTCTTAAAGTTTGGGTTGCGATGCTTATGTGAAAAAGTTTCAACATGATAAGCTTGAACCCAAATCGGAAAATCGGTCTTCATAGGATACCCAAAATGTTGGGTACACCTTCTATCACAGATCGAAAGGCAAGACATTAGTTGCCAATAATAGGATCCTTTCTAGAAGGAGTTTCTCTCGAAAAAGTGAGTGGGAGGAAAGTAGAACTTGATGAGGTTTGTACCTTCTCCTTATTGGAAGTAGTTTATCCAGAAATCAGTTCGGTGATTCCTACACCAATTAGTGAGGAAGTTAATGATGATGATCATAAAACTTGAGATCAAGTTGCTACCAAACCTCGTGGTCTTCGAGGTAAGATCCGCGGTGAATGCGGTAATCATGTTACGGAAGTCATGTTACTAGACCATGATGAACCTCGAACTATGAGGCGATGATGAGCCAGATTCATAAAAAATGGCTTGAGGCCATGAAATCTGAGATAGGATCCATGTATAAGAACAAAGTATGGACTTTGGTTGACTTGCCCGATGATCGGCAAGCCATTGAGATTAAATGGATCTTCAAGAGGAAGGCGGGCTGATAGTAGTGTTACTATCTACAAAGCTAGACTTGTCGAAAAAGGTTTTGACAAAGTTCAAGGTGTTGACTAACGAGATTTTCTCACTCGTTCGATGCTTAAAATCATGCGAATCATGTTAGCAATTGCGCATTTTATGAAATCGGCAAATGGATAAACAAATCTGCATTCCTTAATGGATTTATTAAAAAGAGTTGTATATGATGCAACGAAAGGTTTTGTAAATCCTAAAGGTGCTAACAAAATATGCAAGCTCGGATCCATCTATGGTGGTGCAAGCATCTCGGAGTTGGAATATCGCTTTGATAAGTTGATCAAAGCATATAGTTTTATCGACTTGCGGTGAAGCTGTATTTACAAGAAAGTGAGTGGGAGCACTACAGCGTTTGATAAGTATATGTGAATGACATATTGTTGATCGAAATAATATAGAATTATCGCAAAGCATAAAGGTGTTTGAAAGGAGTTTTCAAAGAAAAACCTCGAAGAACTTCTTACATATTGAGCATCAAGATCTATAGAGATAGATCAAGATGTTTGATAAGTTTTTCAATGAGTACATACCTTGACAAGATTTTGAAGTAGTTCAAAATGGAGCAGTCAAAGAAAAGTTCTTGCACGTGTTTACAAGGTGTGAAATTGAAGTAAACTCAAAGCCCGACCATGGAAGATAGAAAGAGAATGAAAGTCATTCCTATGCCTCGACCATAGGTTCTATAAAGTATGCCATCTTTGTGTACCAGATCTATTGTGTACCCTACACTGATTTTGGCAAGGGAGTACAATAGTGATCTAGGAGTAGATCCTGGACAGCGGTCAAAATTATCCTTAGTGGAATAAGGATATGTTTCTCGATTATGGAGGTGACAAAAGGTTAAATTTAAAGGGTTACGTCGTTGCAAGTTTTGACACTGATCTAGATTACTCTAAGTCTCAATCTGGATACATATTGAAAGTGGGAGCAATTAGCTAGAGTAGCTCGTTGGAGCATTGTTGACATAGAAATTTGCAAAATACATACGGATCTGAATGGCAGGACCCGTTGACTAAATATCTCACAAGCAAAACATGATCACACCTTAGTGCTCTTTGGGTGTTAATCACATAGTGATGTGAAGTAGATTATTGACTCTAGTAAACCCTTTGGGTGTTGGTCACATTGATGTGAACTATGGGTGCTAATCACATGGTGATGTGAATTATTAGTGTTAAATCACATGGCGATGTGAACTAGATTATTGACTCTAGTGCAAGTGGGAGGCTGAAGGAAATATGCCTAGAGGCAATAATAAAGTTATTATTATTTCCTTATTTCATGATAAATGTTTATTATTCATGCTAGAATTGTATTAACGGAAACATAATACATGTGTGAATATATAGACAAACATAATGTCACTAGTATGCCTCTACTTGACTAGCTCATTAATCAAAGATGGTTATGTTTCCTAACCATAGACATGTGTTGTCATTTGATTAGCGGGATCACATCATTGGGAGAATGATGTGATTGACTTACCCATTCCGTTAACAGCACTTGATCGTTTAGTATGTTGCTATTGCTTTCTTGATGACTTATATATGTTTCTATGACTATGAGATTATGCAACTCCGTTTACGGAGGAACACTTTGTGTGCTACAAGCGTCTAGCTGCTGGGTGATTATAAAGGTGCTCTCTGGTGTCTCCGAAGGTACATGTTGGAGTTGGCATAATTGAGATTAGGTTTTGTCCTCCGATTGTGGGAGAGGTATCTCTGGGCCCTCTCGGTAATACACATCACTTAAGCCTTGCAAGCATTGTAACTAATGAGTTAGTTACGGGATGAAATTACGGAGCGAGTAAAGAGACTTGCCGATGCGAGATTGAACTAGGTATTGGATCGCGATGAATCTCGAGCAAGTAACATACCGATGACAAAGGAAAGCAAGTTGTTATGCGGTTTGACCGATAAAGATCTTCGTAGAATATGTAGGAGCCAATATGAACATCTAGGTTCCACTATTGGTTATTGACGGAAACAGTTCGGGTCATGTCTACATAGTTCTCGAACCGTAAGTCCATACACAACGTTACGATGGCAGTTATATTATGAGCTTATGAGTTTTGATGTACCGAAGGAGTTGAGTCCGGATGAGATCGGGGACATGACGAGATCTCGAAATGGTCGAGCGTAAAGATCGATATATTGGGCGACTATATTGGAGTTCGGAAGGTTCCTAGTGATTGAATTATTTTGGTCTGGGAGGTTCGAGAATTCGCCGGGAGTATATGGGCCTTATTGGGCTTTAAGGGAAAGAGAGAGGGGGTTGGGCGCCCCCAAGGCCTAGTCCGGTGGACTGGGGGAGGCTCGCCCCCTCTTCTCTCTCCCTTTACTCCTACCTTCCTGGAAGGGGAATCCTACTTCGGTGGGAGTAGGACTCCTCCTTGGTGCGCCCCTCATGGCAGCCACCCCTCCCTTGCTCCTTTATATCTGAGGCGGGGCACCCATGACCTAAGTTGATCTGGATCGTTCCTTAGCCATGTCGGTTGCCCCCTCCACCATATTCCACCTCGGTCATATCGTCTGGAGTTTAAGGAAGCCTGCCAGTGAAGCATCATCATCGTCACCATGCCGTCGTCTTGTGAAACTCATCGACACCTGCTAGATCGGTCAGGATCGTCATGAGCTGAGCGTGTGCAAAACAGGAGGTGCCGTCGTTCGGTACTTGGATCGGTCGGATCGTGAAGGCGTCGACTACATCAACAGCGTTGTCATGCGCTTCCGCTTTTGGTCTCACAGTGCGTGGACACACTCTCCCCTCTCGTTGCTATGCATCACCATGAGCTTACGTGTGCGTAGAATTTTTTGAATTTTCGTTCCCCATCGGGACTAAACATGGACTAGAGGTTATTAAATGACATGCTAAAAGACCATGTTACCTAGTAATGAACTAATAGAGACAAGGTGCGATCGTGGCGGGGCAACTGTTGGAAAAAGTCCTAGAAAGACTCCTCGGGGTCTTCTTTCTTTAGTCCCAAATGCCCACTTTTAGTCCCTAAAACTCCCTCATGTTTGGTTTAGATGGGTGACACGGAGTTTTTAGTCCCTACACAAAATGTCCTGTAAACAAACACCCTCTAATAATGCCAGCTAGAAAATTGATGCTATGCCACGGTTAAAAGCAAATTACATGTTTAACAATTTTATTGTTAATATAATCTCTATGTTAATATTAATCAATGCCAGTTTGAGAAATACTCTTGCTTTTTCTTTCCCATTTAGATAAGGTAGAGCTTCTTTTGTTGGCTACATGTCATCCACCGTTATTGACCACTAATTGTTTCCTGTGATCCTCTGTGTAAGCAGGGTTATCACTTCACCTCGTTGCCATTGTGACCTTTTGTTTGCCTTGACAAAACACTTTTGTTTTAAGAGTGTTTTGTGCAGTTCAACAAATATCCACCGATAATTGATTGCTTGATCTTAGTGGAACTGCACAAGAGAGATCTTACTTCCTATCCGTTAAAAGAATTTGGTTCAGATCTTCTTCTTGTGAGTTGTTTGAATTCCGCATCATGAGATGTGGTACTAGCCTTCTTTCACATGATTCTGCGGTGTGCATTCATATGTTGTGCTACTTGTATGATAATGTTGCTTGATTTTAGTGAACTACAAAATGGAACAAGACTTCTAATCTGTATGTGCCGTATTATCCCATTGAGGTAAGATAAGGATATTTCTGCTTGCTGGCCTGTATTTTGCCACTTTCATCGAGAAAATTAAGTTTAGTACTATACTTGTGCTCCCTAATTGACATGCCAAATCTTACATTGAAGGAAGCTTGTTTGTTATTGAACCAAGTGATGAAGGGAAGAACAAGGGAAGAAAAACAAAATCAACTCCGGTCTGTAATGAAACCTTTGGACTGTGATAACACAAGTAATGATATAGTTTTGCATCTTAATTTATTGCTATGGCTGGAACAAGCAATTGTTTTTCCTGATTTGATGCCACTCTTAATGTAATATGTAATTATCTCTACTTGTGCAAACAGGGATCTTCTTTGAAGATACCATATATTTTAGTGGAACTCCACAAGAAGATGTTGGAAACATTAAACTAATCGAGGATATAAGTAAGCATGGCCACCACCGTAGATGCAGAGATGGTTCCGGAGAATTGCTTCATCTCTATGCTCTACACAATAAGCCTCGACAAAGGTTGGTACTAGCCACGATTTCATTCATATGATTGAGCTTTGTCATCTCTATTGGTGTTGTGCTCTGTTTAGAATCTTGTCATGAAAAAGTGGTATTGTCCTTGAGAAGTGCTTCATCATGCTATTTTAAATATTTCCTTTCTTTTTCAAGCAAATAGTGATGCTAGCATTTATTAGTCCTCTTGTCTTTGCATAACAGGATCATCTTCCTCTAAAGAAGAATATGATGCGTGAAGTGACTAGTTCCGATTATGCCGGGATGAAAAGCCTCTATCTTATCATCGGAAGGAGGGTTGAAGGATGGTTACATTACTCCCACAAGACCAAACTAACTTCATTTCGGAAGGGTGACAAAATCTCCATTTTTTTGCTGTGATCTTGAGTACAATGTTGTTCTAGGTTCTTTCGGTGAGTTCCATTTTTCTAAAAGTGTGCTCTACATGGACCATGTATGTACTGTTAAGCTGTCAATTCATAGTCATTTGCTCTATACTAATCACTTTTTGTATTTGTGCAAACAGGGGTGCTCACTTGATTTCAATGGGAACTGCACAAAATGTTCATGAATACATCGAATCATTCATTTCCACCACAAGAAAGGAGGTGCCGATAAGTTCAAAGGCGTTGCAACATATAAGGCGAAATCATACAAGCTACATGCAATTTGTTGATTTTGGTGGAGCACAAAAAAACAGTGGTTTATTTAGCGAGGTGCCATGTAAATTTCGAGCGATGGCAAACCCTGCCCATTCCACAATCGTAGGCATTTGATATTTTGGAATGGGACAACCTTATCAAATTTGCTCATTGATTTTAGCAAGACATGCATTTGATATTTTTGAATGGGGCGCCCTTTCTTTGTCGGCGTCGATCAATTTTTCTTTATTCTTTAGTTGTGAAGTAAATATTGCCTCGACATGTAGTCATTGAGATGCATAATCATCGATTGTTTTGAATGTTCTCTATGAATTGCCGGGCCTGTGTTTTGATTGCAATGTCTGAAGCGCTAAAAAGCTGCTCAAACTCTTTGTACTCATACATTCCTTTTACTTAGCACATTGTGAAAGTGCATACTTTTTGTATGAGATTGGTCAAAGTAGAGATACTTTGACTGAGACAAAACTTTATGCATACTAGAAAGACCGGAGGAGTACATGTACTACTCAAGCGAGGTGATCACGCGGGAATAATGCTAATGCGTATTTTGTTTTGCATGTTCATTCAATGCCGTGATCAGAATTGAACTAATGAAATAAAATCATTCATACGATCGGTTTCATATAAACATGCCATATTTCATTACATTTCATACATTCTTCAACTAAAAAGTGTATTTGGAGGTATAATTAATTAACGAAGCTACCCACTGTCGGCCCGAGTGACGAAGCTTGGTGACTTAACTGCAGGTGCAGTTCGAGCGACATGTGGCCTATTGGGCCCGTGTCGTCAATCCTCACCAACAGTCAATAAACAGCATTTTCTCAATGAACTGCGACTCCACCGCGCCAAGCTAACCGCCGTCAATGGTCAACCCGCCTAACGGCTTCAACGGGAGGTAGCGGTGGCCCGACCAGCGGCGGCGACCTACGTGTTCTCTTCCTCGTTTTACTAATGGCGCGGCCTCGTTGCGGGGCGAGGCCTCGGCGGCGGCGATGTCCTCTGTCTCGTTGCCGGGCGGCGCCCTTGGGCGGTGGAAATCGTCCCAGCGTTGCGGAAGGTGGGGCCTCGGCTGAGCGGCGATGTCCTCTGCCTCGTTGTTGGCGGCGAGCCTCCGGCGTAGCGGCGGTTCCTCTGCCTCGTTGTTGGCGCCGGGCCTCGGCGGGGACCTGTCGGCGCTGCGAGCGGGGACTCGTGGTGGCATTTCATCGCCCGTCCTCGGTCTGAAACAGCGCCTCGCCCGCCGCCGCCCTCTTTGCTAGCCTCTTTGTGGCGGCTGCGCCTCCGCCACCCGCATGGTACCGCGGCCTTCGGCGGCCCTTGGCGAGGCGGTATGGTAGTAGCGCCTCTGCTCCGCCCGCTCCCGGCGATCTGCTCCTCGCTGCGGTGCTCTGGAGAGATGGTGGTTGTAAGTGGCGTCGGCCTGCGCCTCCGGAACTGCTCGCGCATTGCCTCACCTATCCATATATTGAGCACGAGGCCTGCCGATGATCATGTGCAATGCCTGGTGAGGATGGCGCGGAGGAGGGTTGGCGCGGATTCGACTACCATGTTCTCCATTGGGGCGTCGTGCGTCCTCCGGCTGCACTGCCCGGCTGACGGCGAAGCTGCCATCTCCTTGTGGTCCGTCGTCCGCCCGTCCCGCTCGGCTGGGCGGGAAGCCATGGTGGGCGATAGTGGTGTGGACGGGAGAAAGGGAATGGAATCGGATGGCTGCCTATGGCGGGCAGCGGTTTATATAGCAATGGTGGGGCGGAGGGGCGGACATGTGGCGCGGATGCCGCCTCGGGAACGCGTATCATTAATGTGGGCGGCGAATGGGCGGACGGCCAACCGTTTGGAAGGCGAACAATCCTGCACCGAAAGCGAGCGAGCGTATTGTTTGGCGGAAGCCGAGGAGATGACTTTACTTGGATAGGATGACAATGGGGACCCACCAGGTTCATAGCCTCACGTACGCAAGTGCCTCCTTTTTACTCCCTCCGTTCCTAAATATTTGTCTTTCTAGAGATTTTTAATGGTGACTACATACGGAACAAAATGAGTGAATCTACACTCTAAAATATGTCTATATCCGTGTGTGACCATTTGAAATCTAGAAGAACAAATATTAAAGAATGGAAGATATCTCTATATGTAAACTATACTCCCTCCGTCTGGGTGATAGAAATTACATTAGAAGGTGCATCCGACATAGGTGCAAGCAGATTGGTGGAAAGAATAATATTTCTCTCTTCTAAACACAACATTTAATCACAGTTATTAAGAGGATGCCTTATTAGCTACCCTCGGCGTCGTAATTCATAGCATGCAAAAGCGCTTTTATTTCTTGCCTAATAACCGCATGGACGTGCTGCATTGCATTAGTCCTTGACGAGCAAAAAAAAGGGAGAAAGGGGTTTCCACAGAGGGAGACAGCGAAGCGGGAAATTGGGCGCTAAGCTGGAGTAATTTATTTTGCTTCCCTGGTTTCCTAACATCACGGTCCCACCATTGTCAACCTATGTATTAGTCGATAAGCGAGAAGAATAGCACAAGAAGCATTGACAATTTGGGACCAAACAACTCGAGCAGATATTTGTGTTTTTTGAGGTGTAAAGCCTTTGTAGAATTTTTTGATGTTTAGCCTAGATATTAATTTTCTCCTCTGAACAACAATGGCCATCGCAGCAATTATTAGCGGCCCGGGTGGGCTGAGGCCCATCTAGCGAGAGATAATTTTTTTCAAGCTGAAAATAACTATTGAGCTATAACTTTTAAGAATACCCGAGCCAAGTCAAGTTGTTATTCTCCCGTATTGAGCTGCAAATCTTTCCTAGGAGGGATGCATTAGGCTTAACAAGAAAATATGGCCTTTAAGAAATAATAAATGGGATGTAATTATAAAAAGCTGAAGGCGATTAACTATAAAAATGCACCAACCACGTAAGTACTTTTATAAAATATTATTTTGGATATTGAAAATTTTAATTTCATTAATTGTTATCGGCATTGATATTTAGATTGGATTTTTACGTAATATAAATTTGTATTGAAATTGTATTTAATCTGACTAGAAATTTCGGGATAAAAATATTTTGGATCCCATCAAAATGTGGAAAAATTTAATTGAATTCTCTTTCGAGCGGTTGGTTGAAATGAAACTGTACTTTTACCAAACTATAAATGGGTTGTAGTAAATTCCATTAGAATTCAAAAATGGGCTACACATTCTTACAAATCTCAAAGGGCTATAAGTTCTACCTTACACACTTACGGCATTACTAAGTTGCGTCCCCAAAAAAGCGAGGATTGGCGATGTGTGCAAGGCTTTGTCAACTTATAGTCAACACAAGATTCTATGAGCGATGGCCGTTGGATGTCCATCCAATGGATGCCGATGCTTCTTCTTAAATCTCGGATATTCTAGCTTCCCCAGCAAAATGATTCCTCCCACGACATCTGGGCGCCGATCCGAAGGTGACATGTGGGCCTACTAAGTTGACTTACCAAGGGCTTTGTCAACTTAGTCAATATAAGCTTGATTCTATTTCACGGTGACCGTCGATGTCCATCCAGCAGTGGTAATGCTTCTTCAACCTCTGGTCTTCTTGCTCCGATCGCCCAAAGCTGCGCCCGATCGTGCTGCTCACTGCCTCCCGTGGCGGTGTGCTCCGCGGAGCCTCACCGCCCTTCTATTCCCCGGGCGGGGCCTTGGCGATGGCAGCCTCACCTTGACGAGCAGGTGAACCCTCATACTCCTCTCGGCGTGGGCATCCTTTGCCGCGTCTTTTCGGCTCCGGTCGTCCCCTTCCTAGGCCTCACCGTCGTCCACCGGTGCTCTCGGCTGGCGTGGTCAATGTGGTCGGGCGACTTCCATGAGCGTGGATTGTCGTGGAGAGGTGGCATTTGGGTCCACGGGCAAGAGTGCCTCCTTATTCGCGGAAAATAATGATTCCCCACGACAGGCGGGACCCATCGGACAGGCCACCGTATTTCCGAAAACGTTTCCCATTGCTGGGACCCACAGCTCACCCGCAAAGGAAGTGCGTCCGGGCAAAAAAACAATTGCCCCATTGCTGGGACCCGCTACATCTTCTACGCAAGGAAGTGCGTCCGGGCAAAAAACCAAAGCGATTAGCCCCCGGTGATGGGACCCCGGCTACATCTTGCAAGCAAGGAGTGCCGACGGTCGGGACCCACTGGTCGAGCGTGCGTGCGTTATTCGGTGACGTTTGCGTACATCTTGGTCGATGTGAGGCGCTCCGTGTTGTAGTAGAAGCGCGCCGTGCATGTACTGCGTTATGTACAGCGGCCAAGTGCAAGAAAGAAAATCTGACCCATGTGTACATCGGTGGGTCTCGAAGCTACTACCGCGTACGGCCATGGCTCGTGTACATGGCTGGGTCGGAACGACTCGCGTCATCCCGTGTTCATGGGAAAGCAGGAATCGTCGTGTTCATGGGGAAAGCGAATCGTCGTGTTCGCCGGGAACAGCAGCGTGGGAGCCAACGGCTGGTCGAGCGGAATGCGTGGTCGTGTTCCCGGGAGGGCACGGGCCGGACGACGATGGAAACAAGGCGGCTTACCGCTGGCGAGACCTCCGGGCGTACATTGATCGGAAGTCAGCGTCTTGCAAAGCGGAGAAGCGACCTCCTTAAAGAAGGTCTGTTGATCGGGAGGGTGTGGCGTCCGCAAAGCGGAAAGCGGACTTGTGTTGGGCCTACGGTCGGCAGGGTCGTTCATCGGGTGGGTGGGCGTGCCAAAGCAGGACTCACGGGATCTGTTCATCTCCGTCGACCTCCTCCGGCCTCCACGAGCTCCTGTTCATCCGCCTCCACGGGCTCCTGTTCATCCAGCCTCCAGGCTCCTGTTCATCCAGCCTCCCCGCTCTCCAAGCTCTTGTTCAACCACCCTCCACCGCTCTGTTCATCCAGCCCTCCACCACGGGTCTGTTCACACCTCCAGTTACGTTCATCCAGCCCTCCACCCAGGGTCTGTTCAACCACCCCTCCACCGTCTCTGTTCATCCAGCCCTCCCACGATGGGGTCTGTTCATCCACCCCTCCACGGGCACCCCTCCACCGTCTTGTTCATCCAGCCCTCCACCACCACGGGGTCTGTTCATCCGACCCGCCACCGCTCACTTTCATCCACCCCCAACGCTCCTTTGTTCATCCATCGATCGGCTTGATTAGCATGCAAGTTATCGCTCGTCGGGTTCGATTAACAACCATCGATCGTCGCTCGGGTTCGATGCTTAACTGCGTGCAATCGCTTCGGGTTGATTAGAAAGCAGCCTACCTTTACACCGCGCGCGTGTCAGAGAAAGCAGCATCTTCGGCGACCTCCCACGTAACGGAAATCCCGAAATTTTCCGCCCTCGCTTCTACCAGGTTTGGGCGGCCCAAAGAATGTCATGCGGCTGCGTCTCCGGCCCGGGGAAAAAGCCCATTTCGTCATGATTTTTTGTCATAAGTAGGCCCACCACATCTATGATGATCGGGTTTTGTCCAATTATCGTCATAGAAGTGTCATATGTATGACATAATTTTTTTCGAAAAATGTCACGGATGTGTCTTTTTTGTAGTGTCACTAGGGCCCGAGTGCCATGATTTCAGATCTGGACCTATTATGTTTTCATGAATATATGTGAGTACTTGATCCTATCTTGCAAGTCAATAGTCACCTACTATGTGTTATGATCCGGTAACAAGTGACAATAATGGGACCACTCCGGTGATGACCGTGGTTTGAGGAGTTCATTTATTCACTATAAGTGTTAATGCTTTGGTCGGTACTCTATTTAAAAGGCCTTAATATCCTTAGTTTCCAATAGGACCCTGCCACGGGAGGGTAGGAAAAAAGATGTCATGCAAGTTCTTTTCCATAAGCTATGACTATATTTGGAATAAATGCCTACATTACATTGATGAATGGAGCTAGTTCTGTCACCATATGTTATAACTATTGCATGAGGAATCACATCCGACATAATAATCCATGGTGATCCAATGCCTCTGAGCTTTTCCATATTGATCTTTGCTTGTTACTTTACCGTTGCCCTTACAATTACTACAAAACTTCTCATTACTTTTGACCGTTACCGTTACTTCCATACTACGTTGCTACTAAATACTTTGCTGCGGATATTAAGTTTTTCCGGTGTGGTCGAATTGACAACTCAGCTGCTAATACTTGAGAATATTCTTTGGCTCCCCTTTGTGAATCAATAAATTTGGGTTGAATACTCTACCCTCGAAAACATTCAGACCCCCTATACTTGTGGGTTATCAGCGATGGTTATCCTAGCTAGGACACTCCGTGTGGCGCTTCCATCAATGGGCCCACGAGGCCATCGTCGATGCATGTGCATCACTTTAACCTACATTGGGAGAGGTTAATTAATTTCAACATCGTTGAGGATTCTTTTGGGTTGTATTACGGTGGAGCATATAGTATCGTCGAAGAGGGAAGGGACCATCATATGTAGTACACTTCATGAACCTCACTCTGTGTGGGTGCATGGTTTCGATTTTGAAGCATGTGTGGCATATCAAAGTTGTGCATTTTAGGTATTATATTCAACATATGTTTGGCACACTTCAATGCGATGGTGGTTGTCCTCGCACCCATTAAGCGGTTATCAGCGATATCGATGCTTTCCATTTGTGTGCCCACTTGGTCCATCACTACTTTTGCACGACAGAGTGGTTAATTTGACTTAGGAGGGTTATTTGTTTGCTTAAATGGTTATATATATACCGATTTTCTAACAAGTGTAGAATAGCTTATTCTACACCTAATAACGCTCTATACAAAATATAGTGTAACATTAAAATATAGTAAAAATTTGACCATGTAAGAAATCAAAAACTTGGATAGTAAAAATATATCTCATAATTACTACATTTTACATAGCGTTTTACTAGATTTTGTACATACCATTCTTTGGGGTGTAGAATAAGCTATTCTACACTCACGCAAATAAGCGTTACCCTATATATATATATATATATATATATATATATATATATATATATATATATATATATATATATATATATTGAGCATACATGCATGCATGTATGCATGAATCCCTCCCATCAGTCGAAGTGGCTAGTACAGCGACCGTCATGAACCGATCTCGCTACGTGTGGGGAGGCGTCGATTTTTGGCCTTCGCCACATCAATGTTGTGAAATGGTATTCAAACATGCATGCATCACCTCCATACATATGCATGTAGTGGTTGTCTTGGACGGTACACTCCCTCGCGTGGTTATCGGCGACAAGCCTATATATTAAGTGGGCCGTGGATATCCATGATCACCTTGATCGACAACAAGATAGGTTACCATGGCGGACTCTTCATTTGGTTGTGTTATCGTGGTATAGGTCATGGTGAGATTTAGACTTAATTAAAAGATTGGCGCATATACTATCGCATGCATGCATGAATCCCGTTATCGGCTTGAAGTGTGGTGTAACATACATATGGATCATCAACCTAACCCTCACTCGGTGTGGGGATTTCTAGTTCAAAATAGTGATGCCACATCAAAGTTGTTCCATTGTGTACTAAAACACACCGATCCATACATATGTTTGGGCCCACGCATGCAGTGGTTGTCTTGAGGACTAGCTACTTGCGTAATTATTGGCGAGCTAGCCTATCGAGGTCGCATGGGCGACCATCACTTTGACAACAACAAGAGAGGTTTGCGACCAAGGTGGATTATTCTTGGTCCGTTTCTGATCAATCTTGGTGAGATGCCTCTCGCCCGTCGACTAAAAGTGTGTGTCTGGGGGGTTGGGGGCTGCTACTTTGCACTTTGCTAGGTGAACCTCGGTGGGGGGGCATTCGTAGCGTTCTCTTCGTGCCGACACGAGGGAGGGCTGCTAGCTACTTTGCACTTTGCTAGGTGAACCACGGTTGGGGGGATCCATTCATGCAGGATTCCCTTCGTGCGCATGAGGGAGGGCTGCTAGCTTCTTTGCGTTGCTAGGTGAGCCTCGGTTGTGGGGGGCATCCATTCATAGCAGGAATCGCCGTGGCCACGAGGATGCTAGCTACTTGCGGTTTGCTAGGTGAACCCGGTTGGGGGCATCCATTCATAGCTTAGGTTCCTTCGATACCGACCACGAGGGAGGGCTGCTAGCCTTAGCACTTTGCTAGGTGAGCCTCGGTTGGGGGCATGCATTCATAGATTAGGATTTCCATTCGTGCCGACACGAGGGGGCAAAGCAATACCGTGCGCTTTGCGAGATAGGTGCGACATCGAAGTTGCATTTGGTATTTGAAAATCAAACCACCCTTTTCATACATAAATTTGGTCCACATGCAAGTGTGTTAGTGTTACGACCCTCTCCGCGTCATTTTGCCAAATTTATGAACATTAAACAAGTCGGATGGCCCTATGAGACAGTTCCTCAAACTAACCGTGTGCCCGCCGATGCCTATCACCACATCCGCACGGTACATTGGGCTCCACGAGGCTCCCCTCTCAAAAATATATGCCCGCCGAGGGTTTTTCTTACATAATACCGGTTGTTATCTTGGACCGTGTGCGATGTTTCTTCTTACCAATCCCCCTGCATCCCTAGAAATATCTGCCCGCCCGATGAGGTTTTTGTTTCATAACACCGGTTGTTATCTCCGGACCGTGTCCGATGTTTCTTTTCCCAATCCGCCCCCTGGAAAATATCGCCCGCCTCTCGGGTTTTCGTTTCATAACACCTGTTGTTATCTCGGACCGTGTCGATACCATCATCAAAATTTTCAATAGCCGCATTTCACTCCGCGTTTGACTCCGCATAGTAAAATTTCAGTGCCATCATTTCTCAAACACCCGCCTCCACACACACACACACACACACACACACACACACACACACACACACACACACACACACACACACACACACACACACACACACACACACACACAAAACCCCGAACCCCACCCTCCAAAACCCTAGCAAGGTCCCCCTTGCCGTCGTGAGACCTCCATTTCAACATCTGCGGTTTGCTGTGCAACTTACCCACCGATCTCCATACCAAGCTGAGTTTCTTAGATGGCCTTTGCCAAACACCCCTTTTCCCACAGATCCCATCCATCCCCATTCCCCACTCCGGGTCCGCCTAAGCCAGCTCGCTTCCATGGAGCTCAAGGCGGCCGCCCAAAGAGGTGTATCGTGGTCTCTTGCCGCGCACGAGCTGTGACCATTCTGGTGGCGGGCACTCAAGCGGCGGGCTAGAGTTCGCGGGCATGTCTTGGCCACCAGCTTCGACTCGAGGTCATCACGACAATGGCCTGAGGCGGGCTATGTTACAGGTTAAGTGGCCCACCCCAACCCCTCGAGTTCAACCGCGTCGATCTCATCCATGGCCCCGCTGATCTCCTCGGCTCACTGTCAACAACTTGCCATCCCTACCCGCCAGGCCCTTTTGTCATGTTCGAAGGACCGTTTTGACCTGGCTTGGGATCCAGGTTCAATGGACCTCATCAACAGGCGGTGTCCTGGACTAGGGGTACTCCCGTCGTCTCCCGATCGGTTGGATTGGGCGAGGATCATGGCCGTATACTCATGGGCGTCCGGAACGATTCGCCTATAAGGAAGATTCCACAAGGCGGCGATCAAGACAAGGACTCCTCCCCAGGCGTATTGGCTAGGACTCTTGTTATCCTGGCCTGCGGTGCAATATATAAACCAGGGCCAGGCTAGTCACTATATACAATATACAAAATCATCCATAGGCTAGCTTCTAGGGTTTAGCCTCCTTGATCTAAATGGTAGATCTACTCTTGTACTACCCATATCATCAATATTAATCAAGCGAGGATGTCACGCCCAATATCGACCCTATCCAAAAGGAACTCGATGGTCCCCAAGATAGACCCATATTGAAGCGCTTTACAAGGTGGATATCATTACATCAACATTACATAATAGTGGGGATACATACATAAGACACAAATGCCACAAGAATACATCAACATCATATACAAGATCAACATCCGACTACGGATGAAACATAAACAGAAGCTCAAACAACATCCACCCTGCTAGCCCAGGCTGCCGACCTGGAACCTAACCCCTGATCGAAGAAGCAGAAGAAGAACTCCAACACAAATAAACATCGCTCTCGCGTCATGATCATCAAAACCTGTACCTGGCGTGGTGTGTGTACTTGAGCCCACGAGGACTCGGCAATCCCATTACCATGGGTATCAAGACTAAAAGCTTAATGGGAAAGGAAGGGGTAAAGTGGTGAGGTTGCAGCGGCGACTAAGCATATATGGTGGCTAACATCATAAATGAGGCGGAAGAGAAACAAAGGCGATCGTCAACTAGTAATGATCAAGAAGTGATCCGAACTCCTACTTCGTCAACATAACCCGAAACCGTGTTCTCCTCTCGATCAACCCGAAAAGAACACTCCGATTCGCCCACGGTTGGTGTATTTTAAATAAGATCAACCGGGTTTTCTACAACGGACATTAACAAATTCCCATCGCCACATAACGCGCACGGCTTGAAAGTTCAAAACCTGCGGGGTGTCCCAACAACCCATGATAAGCTCTCGTGATCAGAAGGATATTCCTTCTCCCGGAAGACCCGATCGGTCTCGGAATCCGGCTACAAGACAATTCGCAGCAATAAAACAAGACCAGCAAAGCCGCCGGATGTGCCGACAAATCCTGATAGGAGCTGCACATATCTGGTCTCGGGCACACGGATGAGCAAGGCGTCGGGTTGGCATAAACCCTGAATTGCCCAGGGCGGACATCGCTCGGTTTGGACCAGCCTCGAAGGAGAAGCGGCGGGGGCTAAAATAAAGATGACCCTGGCAAACCAAGGGAAAAGGGCATAGGTGAGGCAAATGATAAAACCAATGTTGGGCCTTCTTGGAAAAGTCTTATTCAAAGCGAACTGTCAAGGGGTCCCATAAATCACCCGACCGCGTTAGGGCGCAAAATCCGGGAACATAACACCGATATAGCGGAAACTAGAGCGGCAAGAGTGGAACAAAACACCAGGCATAAGGCCGGCCTTCCACCCTTTACCAAGTATATAGATGCATTAATTAAATAAGATATATTGTGATATCCCAACAAGTAAACATGTTCCAACAAGGAACAACATCTCCATGTTCAACAAGGAACAAACTTCATCTTCACCTGCAACTAACAACGCTATAAGAGGGGCTGAGCAAAGCGGTAACATAGCCAAACAAGTTTGCTAGGAAGGGTGCAAAAGGTTAGAGGCTGACATGGCAATTTGGGATGACTTGATAAGCAGGTAATAGGTAGCGCAGCATAGCGATAGAAACGAAGCAACTAGCATAGCAATGTGAGACCAGGGGTAGTGGTCATCTTGCCTGAAATCCCATAAGGAAGAAGAACGAGTCCATGAAGAAGATGAGCGGAAGAAGCGAACCAAGCGTGAAACGAGCGAATCCTCACGATCATAGCGAGGAACTAACAAGAAGAAGCACACAACATAGTAAACACTCCACACATGAACAAGGCATGATGCAAAACAAGCATGATGCATGACAAGCTACATGAAGCTACTCATGGCAAGAGATGATGCAAACAAAACAACACATCAAAGGCAAGTTTAAATGAGGCGGAACAACATATAACAATTCCGGTAAGTCCTCATATGCAAATTTCGAAATTGGTCCAGATCTGAATAAACCTTATGTTCAAGTTGTTAAAACAATTTAATATGCACCACGATGATCTAACGAAATTCTAGTCAAGTTACATATAAAGTTCATTAGATTGAACTCGGCCTAGAAGATATGAGCAAAACAAGTTAAACATGGCATTGATGCAAAATGCATACAAACATCAAGCAAACACCTCAAAACAAGGATGCAACATGATAATATGAAACTACATGCAAAATCAAGCAAGTTTCATATAGAGCACACTCAAAAGCGAACAGCAGTTCAACACATACACTCTATACAAGTTATAGCAAAATCTGTCCAAAACAGCAACTAGGCATATTGCAAGCATCAAAACAACAAGCTACAGCATCTCAACATGAAAAAAAAAGGCATGGGCATGATGTACAGGTAAAGCATTACAAAACATGAACACTGAGCTATCTCCAAAACAACTAGAACATGCTCAAAACACATGGCAAGATTGCAAGTAATAACAGTTTGGGCATTGGCGAAATAACATCAGGTTGCAATGTTTAGAGCTATGAAACAACATGTTACAGGAACTTATCATGGCAAACAAAGGCATGGCATGAATCTACTAATTGCATAGAACTAAAAGTCCTTTAGTGACCATGAGCCAAAAGGATCAGAAAATATAGTAACTCCATGTAAATATCGAAAGTTTATTAACAGATTCAGCAACATGGCATGTCAAAACTGATAACAAGTAGGCATGTTTACAAGCTCAATGCACTCACTACAGAGCCTTATATGATAAACTAAGCATACATACATCAAGAAGACATGGCATAAGACACATGGCAAGAACAATAACATAGCATACATGGATCAACCACAACAACCTAGGCAAAATTGAATAACATGTAAACAATCTGCCAGGAAACATTTGATAGCAAAAGTAGAGCTCGATTGACTCAAGCTATGGCACTCCATAATTGCAAACAAGGGCATGGATGGATAGAGCAAGACATGTATAACAAAACATCCTTACTGAAGTAACTTAAAATATGCATGGATCTCTTGGTAGCATCGAGTTAACATGGCATCAAAATATCAACAAAACAGGGCTGAAATCAGCAACATCAAGACACCTAGTTTGCATGCTTGTGCTAGTCACCACATTGATCACAAAAATACATGGATACAACCCTGGAAAGATGGCATGGCATATTACAAAACACATGTAGGACTCAAGTCCATAGGATGCACACATCAATCATGGCAAAAATGACAAAAGTGCAAGTTCGATAAAATCAGAAACTAACATCACATAGCACTCTTCTAACAGCATTTCAGGAATCAAGATGAGCTCAAATGAAAATGATGCAATGTGATGAAATGATCTACTCTTGGCGAACATTTTGACATATTACCAGCAAAGCGGGCTACATGCGAGTTACGATCGATGAAAATGGCACAAAATATCACATATGCTCGGGACTTGGATGAATTTTAGGGGAAGTCAACCCTTAGCACGGTTCGAGGATCGCGGAGTGAGCCTGGATTCCGGAGAGGAGGCGGCGGGTGGGGCAGGTCAGTGCAGGAGGCGGATCCGGGCTGTGCGAGGAGGCCAGGCGGGAGCTTCCAGAGCGGGCCTCCGTGCCAGTGGAAACAGGAGCTCGCCAAGGCGGAGCCTGGCCTGGCCCGGGAGGGCAGCAGTGTGGCCAGGCAGCTGGCAAGGCTGCCGGAGGCCGAGGCCGAGGGGCGGACTCCAGGCCGGGGGGAGGTCGGCCCAGGCCGGCAGGGGGCCCAGGGCAGCCTGGCCCAGCAGGCAGGTGGTGAGGAGAGAGAGAGAGGTGGCCCGGTGAGGTGGCGGCCGGTTGGCGGGAAGCGGCCGGCGGGTGGCGCGTCCATTGGTCGGGTGAGGTGGCTGACGGCTGGACATTGTCCGGGGGAGGACGAAATGTCGGTGGCGCGATGAGGAGGAGACTAGGGTTGGACTGCGAAAATCGGAGGGATCACATATTTATAGGTAGGGGAGCTAGGAGAGTCCAAATGAGGTGCGGTTTTACCCTTCGATCGTGATCGAACGACGAACATGGAGGGAGTTTGGTGGGTTTTGGGCCACTTTGAAAGGGTGTTGGGCTGCAAACAAAAGAGGCTTTACGGTTACGGTTAACCGTTGGAGTATAACGAACTCAAATGATCGAAACTTGAAGGCGGTCTACGGTGCTATACCAAGGCAGCTTGACAAACCTCGGTCCATTCGAGACCGTTTAACACCCGCACATGAAAAGAGGTAAAAGGGGCCCGGGAGACATAGGTGCGGATTGCAAAAGCGGACAAGGGAAAATGCTCGGATGCATGAGGCGAACATGTATGCAAAATGAAATGCATGATGACATGATATGAAATGCAGATGATGACATGGCAAAGTGCAACCACGCAAGCAAATGACATAGCAAGGCGAATAACTGAATGACACTGGCGCCCGAATCCGAGGGTTACAACACTCCTCCACTAACAAGAGATCTCGTCCGAGATCTTAGGACGAACGGAAGAAAAAGGGATGAGGTGAAACAAAAACTCAAGAAGAAGCAAAGAATCGAGAGCACTCGAGAATAAGAAGGCAGCGAGAATGGCAGAATCAGCTCACGGATCGGATAGATTATGAAACAACTTCGTTCTAACGATTGGTTAGAATGAAAAAAACGAATAGGATGAAAGGATTTAGGTAGCACTCCGGTTGAACAAGGAAAGAATAGAACATGAACTTGGAGGATGGAATGATACTTGATGAAGACATTAACAAAACCTCCGGAAAGAATTGAAAGAGTTGAATGAAAAGAACTTAGAAGGAAGGATTGAGCGGAGTTGTTGAGAAAATCAACAACGAAAGAATAAACTTTTGTGGACTTATGGAAAACATCTCAAAATTATGAGGTGACGCGACCACAAGCGGAAAAGATTAAATAGCTGAGAAGAGCGAAGAAATGCAAAACTCCACTTCAAAAGAATACGGGAATTAATTGCACTTGAGATGCAAGAAGAAAAGATACTTGAACTCCGCCAACAAGAATCTTGATGAACTCTTGAAGAATGAATTAAATCCTGAAGAACCACCATGAAGAACTCCGGTAACAAAAGGATGATGAGATAGAAATGAAGACGAAAGAATAAGATGAGCATTGCGATGATTTAGATGGAGGTTCCGACCGAGATGGTCAAGGAAATTTGAACTCCGGAAAAAGATGAAAACACTTGGAATGAATTTATTCACAAGAACAAACTCGAAGAAAGGTTAATCACCTGAGGAAATAAGAATAAGATTTATTGTATGCTTATCCTTCATCAAATTAAATTGATGACAAACAATGGATTTGGCATAATACTTATTCTCTTGAAAAGGATTAAGAAACATAGCACAAAACTTGAGAAAGTCTTCTGAACCACGGTAGGATTGGAAAGAATGAATGAATTAATATGATAATCAAGGAAAAGAATCTGAATGAACCACCGTGAAAATGAAAAGAACAAAAAGAAGAGCGGATCGCGGAAAGAATTAGAAAAACGAAGATACTTGAGGAATTAAAATGCGAGAACAAAGATCGGAACTGATAGAAGAATACTTGAGCAAGCACGGAAGAATATTGAAAGCGAAGCCGGATATAGAATAATTGGAACGAATGAAAACTTAGAATGAAGAAATCTTCGAAAGATGGCCTCCGGATGATCGAGAAAAGCAACTCTGAAATCTCCGGATGGATGAAAAAATTCCGTTGGAAACAATTAGATAGGATCATCGAGCTAGCACCATGAATCTCGAGAGACGGACAAGATTTAAGAGAAACTCTCCGGTCTTTAGCGTGGGAAAACCAAAAATTCTGAGGTACTCGGGAGGATGAAAAGCAAAGAGGTAGAGTGAACAATGAAAATGATTTGAAATCGATCTTGGAAAAACATCGGTGATGAAATTCATTCTTCGTCAAACTCGAAAAGAATTGAGAATAACTCGGAAAATTAGAAGAGTCGGGTAAGATCCGGGAAAGACACTGGGTTAGGGCCTTGAAGAATAACACCGTTGGAAAGGGATGTTGACAGATAGATGATGCGGAAGAACTAAAATATTTGGTGAGGTGACAACCTCGAATTAATTAGAACAGGGAATCTCTGAGATGTCTTCACTCCGGAAGGAAATGGCGAGAGCGAGCAGCAAGGAAATATTTGAGCTGAGGAAAGAATCGATCAACCGAAAAACTAGAATTGAATCCGGAGAAAGAAAGAGATGAAGAATGCGAACAAGGCGAGAATTCACGGTTGAAATAATTGAGAAAGGCGAAGAGGCTCCATACGAATGAAAATCCATGGTCGGAAGAAACTTCGAACTCGGAATAAGAGGGTGGGAGGCGGGATAAAACAAAGGCAACTTGGAAGGGAAAATCGCGAATAACTTGAAGAAAAGCACGGTTGAAATAATTGAGGAGAGAAGCAAAGGCTTCATACGAGTAGGATGGATACTCGATTACAAACTCCGGTTCGAGAGGAAGAAGGGGCGGGTGGGAAAAAACAAGGACACTTGGACAAGGAAAAACAACGGCGTCGGGGAAGGCGAATTGAACTCAAAGATGAAGAGCTCGAGTCAACTTGATGAGAAATGCACGGATAAAAAAGCTGAGGAACAACTACCGGAAAACCAACTGCGTGAACCTAAAAAAAAATTTGAATGGGAAGAGGTAATTCAAAACACCTCGTCAAGATTCCTCACCCGGCGAAGGGGCGGAGGGTAAAAAAATTCCTCTCTCGATATAACTAGACTCGAAAACAGTTTTCTTCTAGACTCAACAACGGCC